>JABUQX010017463.1:0-54700 GCA_015478945.1 Trachelipus rathkii | reverse complement strand
TGGCCCGAAGCTTTTTCTCAATTAACATGTTTTAGTTGTATCTGGTTGTCGTTCGTTGCAAGTCTGTAAATAATTCTTTTTTATCTTTTGTGAATCTAGTCTGCGAAAATGTTTATACTGATAACTGATTACTAGCGAGTGTTAGTGATATTTAGTGTTGAAATGCCTGTTAAAAAAGATATTTTTCGTTGAAATTTAATGAAAGGAGTGAAAGCCTATTTTTATGGTAATTCATTGGATTCATTGTCGTTTTAATTACAGTGTTATCCCCCAATCTTATCAAAGTAACAATATGATATTTTGTGATTATTGACTATCAATTAAGAAAATTGATATTAATTAAAAAAAAATACTTAAATAACTATCGCAAAGCGAGGGTTCCGGATTTGAAAATTTCTTCACAGGGAGAATCTATAAAGCCTAAATAGTCGTTTAAGGTGGCGTAATGTATTTTTTTTTTTTTTTTTTTAAGAAACGGATGGTCCGATTTTGAAAATTTTTGTTCATAGGAGGCATCTATGAGGACTAATAAATGTTTAATGTTCCAAAAATGAATAGAGTAGATAATATTTATTGTAAAGGCATTTCCCACCTTAAAACATGAAGAAAAATTAGAAGTTAAAGACTTGGACCGTATCAGCCTAGAGATGTTTTTCACATTAATCAGAAAGATGGAAAAAAGATAGAACATTTTGTAAATATTGGTTTGAGAAAAAAAATGGCTTACTGTAAGTGATAACAAAAATGCTTTATTTTGCTTCTACTGTCTGCTATTTGGAGGTGAAAATGTATGTGCACGAACTTCATGATTTAAAAACATCTCTCAGAGAAAATTCACAAGCATGAAAGAAGCCGAACTCACTTTGAATAACTTGTATTCAGTAATTCCAACTTGGGAAGCTAAATATTTTATCATCAATTTGAATAGTGGCCATCGAATCACGTATTTTTAAAGCATAATGGATATGTAGACAAAAATAGACATATTTTATCTAGAAAGTTAAGATTTGTATAAAATTTTGCGGAATTCACGAATTACCCTTTGAGAGGTCACGATGAAACAATCACAATCTAATAACGCGGGAGGTATTGTTAGACATGGTTTAATTACATATCTAAGTTTTGATGTGTCTTGGAAGATCACTTTGACAAATTCTAATGTGGGCAAAAAATAAACTCAAAACTATTACAGCAAGACGCTTTTAGCTGTATGTATCATGGTTTTTATATCGACGAAATAAAATCAGTAATTATGATTTCAATAATAATACCATACAAGCAGATGAAACGAACGATATCACTTGCCTTTCACAGTTTGTGATTATTTTGCGCTATTCTAGAAATTCAAAACCTGTCGAAAGATTTTTAAGTTTTGTTAATATTCATAATTAGAACAGCTACCGGACTACAAGTGTTTTGAAAGAAGACTTAAAATCTTTTAACTTAACAACAAGTTAATTGCACAGCCTATGACTGGGCGAAAAGAAAAAGCCAGGCTGTTATGAGGCGGGTTCACCAACGGTGTACAAGTTGCAGATGAAAGTACATACCCGTTACGCCACATTATGTTCATTGTTACCACACAAATTAAATTTACTTTTGAAAAAGGGTTTGCTCATCAAATAAAAGGAATAAAAATATTTTTTGCTAATCTGAGTGGATTTGGTGCGTTTTTCACGAATTCACCCTAAACGTCACGAATATGCTTCAAAAGTTTGTAATGTTCAACCATCCAAAGATCTAGTCGAAACCAGATGGAATTTTCATTTCTAAAATCGTAAATTGCATGAAAAGAAAACAAGAAACAACTGTGGAATGTTTTAAAAGGATTCAGAATGAAGACTGTTGGGAACGAATTAAAAGCATTCGTGAATCAGTAGGCTTTGAAAGATTATTGGAGTTTAATTCTCTGATTTTCTTTCTGTCTTTTTTTTTATGAAGAATAACAATTAAAACATACAGATATTTTATACAACGTTTACCGCAAATAATCAAATAATTATTACAGTTGGCCAGTTGCCTTTGGAAACCATTTTGAGAATTCTTCAATTTACTACATCGGCACAATATAGCAAATTTCTTATTTCCAGGGGGATGATAGGTGAAGTTTTTAGAAGTTCCATTAAAAGACTTAAAAAATGCAGTGTAATTACTGATACCTTAAAAACGGATGCGACAAAGGCTTAACCAAAATAATTACAGAAATAAATGAAAGATTAAAAATTGAGTTGTTTCGCTTCATATATGTTGGTTTCGACCCGAAGCAATTGTAATTTCTCATAAGCAGTGGTTTTCCGATCTGATCACATTCAACTATTGCAATAATTATCCTATGCTACATAAAGAGAGACTATTTCCGAGTTTAAGCTGTTTATGTATGATAAATGAAACGCTTTAGTTCATCACCAAATAGTAATGGCTTGTATAAATTTTTGGACGATAATGGCTTATGCGATGCTTTTTTCAGAGGCCGCAAAATTAATAGAAATCGTTTTGAGGACGCCGCGTGTCCCGACTGCCGATTCTGACCACGTAGTTTCAGTACTTTTAAAAGCGCATAAACCCTTTCTTAGAAACACACATCCAAGATAGATTACTGATTTTTTCTGGTGTTCTTGGCAACACGCACTTGCAGTGCTTCTCATACAAAAGGGACTTGATACGAGCTGAATTTCCACGTTGACAGCACAAAAGTGATTGAAAAAATTTGCCCTTATGGTGAAGCGATGGGAAAACTCTTTAATAATAATACAACTGGTTGGCATTTGACAAGCTTTTTTTAAAGTTGCGTATTTAATGCAACTGATTAATTCTTTATTTAAACAAGAAGTATATATAGCTTATATATATAACTATTATATGATATATATTAGTATATATATGTATTTAATAAAGTATATATATATATATTTATATATATATATATAATTATATATATATATATATATTACTATATAGGTATATATATTAGTAGTAGTATAATAATAATAATATTTAAGTTTAATATATATATATAGTATTTATATAGTATAATATATATATATATATATATTATATATTTTTTCAAAAAAATTATTTTTTTTATTTATATATATATATATATATATATATATGATTATATATATATATATATAATATTAAATATAGTATATTATATATATATTATATATATTATATATAATACTCACTATATATATATATATATATATATATATAGTATATATAATATATTATTATATATATATATATATATATAGTATATGATATATTTATATATATTACTATTACAAAAACAGACCTGTCCCCACCATTTTATTCATGCACGAGCCGCCACTGTATATTAGTGATGCAGTAACATCCGCATCCGCATCCGCATCCGCGGAGCATCCGCAATCTTATAAAAAAAAAAAAAAATAAAGAATCCGCATCCGCATCCGCGCTTTGCCCTGCGGGATGTTGCGCGGATGTTTATTGTCAGGATTTGATAAAGAATTTTAAAGAGCAGGAAAGTTGATAAGATGAAACCCCCCCCCCCTCCCCCCCCCAGCCCCCCCCCCCCCCCCCCCCCCCCCCCCCCCCCCCCCACCCCCCTCTGAAAAGAAAATGAAAATGAAATGAGTTGAAGGTAATTAAAAAACTGCTTGATATTCATATCTTATGTTATCAAAGACAGAAATTCCAACTCGCTGGAATAGTAACACTTTTTAATGATGGAAAGAAGTATTGCTCAAACAACCTCTTGCTTCGTACGCCAGTTTGTATCGAAAGTTAATCATTCTTATTAATGTGGAAATGACATCATATCACACTATTAAGCTATTCAACCCGTTTGGAAAAAAAACTACCATCAAAAAAAATCAGCGCCTATAAAGCTTGTCTCCGACGTAATACATTAATCTCACGCCTTACAGTGAGCATTTTGAACAAATCTCAAACTGAAATGATGACGGTTTAAAAAAGAATGAAAGATGTAATTTAACTAGAGCTAGAAAAGGTTTTAGTTCTGTGGAAATTAATGAAATTCATAAGTTTATACTATTGCAACTTACTTAAATCCCCGTTATAAGGCATGTTTTTTTTTTTGTAACAATTTAGAACAAGTTAAGTCGTTACTTTGTGTTGCAGTTGCAAAACTTCAATCCGAAACAGCCTATTAACTCGCCACCCATTAAAAAGGAAAAAAACGAAATCTACAGAACAACACCTACAAGTAAATCAATACAGGATTCAGTGGAAGAGATGTTGCTACAGCTCCGTAATGATGAAGAAATCACGCAAACAAAAAGATGTAGTGCAAATGATTGAAAACTATTCACCAAGAAAAACGATTAGTTTCAAATGATGATCCTATCAGTTTGTGGAAGTTAAGCAAAATGATTTTACCCACGCTTGAGTAAACTTGCAAGAAATACTTGCCTGTCCTCCAACTATTGTTCCAAGTGAGAGAAATATTTAGGCAAATCGCTGGCTTAATATATTGATGAAAGAGAACACAGACCTCTCTCAGAAAGGCAGAAAAAGTTTGGATGTTTTCTCAGCACAGTCCTTCCATATTTGATATTTCAATACTAGCTGCAAAGATGTATATAAATCCATTGTAAAATCTCTTTCATTAAGGTCAGAGGTTGGAGAAAGAGGTTGTGAGGTCGCATTTGAGTTGGATCCCGTCCCGCGCACCTGGTAACAATTATATTAATAAGATTGTGGCTAAAACTCGAAATATACTTAGACATATCTATATAATATAATATATATATATATTATATTATATATATATATTATATATATATATAATATATATATATTATATATTAGTAGTATATATATATAATATAATATATATAATAATAATATCATTATATATTATATAGTAATAAAATCAAACATCGCATCCGCATCCGCATCCGCGATGTTAAAATCAAAACATCCGCATCCGCATCCGCATCCGCATCCGCAATCCGCGATAGTGATTTTAACTGACATCTCGATCACTCTGTATATATATAATATATAATATATATTATGGTATATATACTATTATATATAGTATATATATATTATATATATATAATATTATATATATATATTATATTATTGATTATATTATATATATATATATACTCTAAGAGGGAGGGAAGGGGGGCGACTCCTGCACTTCGTGCTACCTACGTGCTACTCTCGTGCTCAGCCACAACGAGTTGAAAATTATAGAACGATTTAATTTTGCAATTTCACCAATGTTTCGATAATACTTTCATATTTTTTTGGAAAGTTGGTCAAATAAATGAAATTATTACATAATAAATTAAAAGATTATGGCAAATGTGAAACGAAAAAGGAAGAATAGCCGCGTATCAATAGTTTCTTTATGCTTTTAACACAGTTAAAAAATAGGACACTACTCGTGCACAACACGGAAAAAGGCGATATGGTATCTGTGAAGGGTTATAGCATAAAATTTTTTATAAATACTCTGTTTATATATGATATGTTTAAATACAATAATAGTAATAAATAATAGTTTAATAGCAAGAAATAGTAATTTATAAGCATGAAAGTAATGATAAGCTTTGAAAATTATTTTTTTTTCCATATTTTAAATTTTTTATAAATTTGCAATATTAATGTAAAGTCTACAATAGAAAACCTTTACATAGAATACTTTTTTTAATAGGACATAGTGTTTGCCATTTAGCATATATAAGTATATATATATATATAGTATATATATATATATAGTCTATATATAGTATATAGTATTAGTATATATATTATATATATATAATATTAGTATATACTAATATTGAGAGAGAGAGCAGAGAGAGAGATGAGAGCGCCGAGTAGTAAAAAGGTTACTATGAGTCGCACTGATATATAATATTATATATATATAGTATATATATGATATATATATATATTTATATATATATATATATATATCTATATATATATATACTATATATAAGTGTATATATTTAGTTTTACAATCACATCTATGTCAAAATTTTAAAAAGTCATAGTGCTCACTACCATATATATATTTTTTTTTATAATATTCTCTCATAATAACTGTTTTCGTACCCTTATGTTATTTGTATTTATCTAACTTCCCAATAAATTTCACAAATGGATTGCTATATTTTTTTTTTGCAAGTAAAGATTTGTTTATATTTCGGATATTTACTATTTCAGTAAGACAGTATCTAATAAGACTAATTAGCTGACAAGTGACAAGCTAAAATATATCCTTTATTTTATAAATTATGTTATACTTATGTGCCCCCCCGAATCTCTGTAAAGCCCCCCCGGAGAAAATTTTCTGAAGGAAACACTGGTAGAAGGGAAATTCCTGAGTTGCTAGCTTTCACAAATCTTTACCAGTATTTATTAGGACATTTCACAAACTTTTTCCTTACATAATTACTAGTATTAAAAATTGTGTTTTGCATGTTTGGTTTCAGTATTAGGCATTATTGATTCAATAATGGATTGCTTTAGAAAACAGTAGCATTTTTTCCAATTTTATGCTTCCCATTTAATATAACATTTATATTAATTTGAAATATTTTTATTTTGCGGACTACTACCATTTCTTAGCGGTGATACCTTAGGTTGATTTGGGTAAGGAACATGCAATCCTTTCACATTTGAAGTTAATGATTGGTCCTTTAACAAAATTTTTTATTTACTTGTATTTCTATTTAAGTTTCATTGTTATTAATAATATGATTTATATTTTCCATATTTTTAGCATATTTAATGTCTTGATAGTTTTTCTCATTTTTGTTATTAATATTGTTTTTGCTGTTATTATTATTATTATTATTATTATTATTTTATTATTATTATTATTATTATTATTATTATTATTATTATTATTAATTATTTTATTATAATTATTGGTTAGGTGGTAGTGGTAGTGGTAGTGGTTAGTAGTAGTATTTTGACTACTATTATTATCAATATTAAGAGTGTTTATATTTTTTATATATTATTTTTCAATTATACCAGCACTAATATTTTCTGAGTTCATTTTACTACACTTTTCACTATTGAGAGGATGATTGTTAATCACTGGTACTTTATGGTGAAGGGCGACTTTCTTTTTGTGACCTATATTTTTATGGCTGCTATTGGGTGGGAAGATAGGCAGCCAATCTTCTAGTTTTCCTGTTTTGTGATTTTAAAGAGTTCGTCAGCGAGGTTGATGAGCGTGTGTATACTCACACACTGTGCGATTTTGTGTATATTTTGGTACACCGAGGAGGGTAGAGCTGCGATGAAGTATTCTTTTACAAAGCTGGGGTGATTTTGGAGGAGATTTTCCGCATTTCTCTCCCCAATTGTTTTTCTGATTCGAGTCATGAACTCACTGGGTAATTCATTCGCTCTCATTGATTCCTGTATGACGTCACGAATGCTTTGATCTTTTGGAGACAAGTAGGTTATTTTTATTGCTTTTAACAGTTTCTTATAGGCATTCCTTTTAACGGGGTATTCGATGAAGAGCAAGAGATGGGTCGGGAGCAGCGGGGCTATTAATCTGATTTTTTCTGTTACACTTTTTATTTTATAAAGTCTAAAAATGATGTTTACTGATTTGATCCAATTTTGAACATCGATTTCTTCAAAGTTTGGGAGTTTAATCGGACACACAAACTTGACTTGAGTTTGGCGGGTTGGTATGCGGGTGCTTGCGTTGTGAGGCGTTTCTTTCCTTGGGCGGGAAGGTTGTTTGCTTTTGCCGTTGGGGGATTGTATCAGTTGGGGAGAGGGCGTCTTCTCCTTTCCCCTATTTCTTCTCAAGGAGCCTTTCGCTTGAGTCTTTTGAGTGAGTCGTTTTGTTGAGACCATTTTTACAGGCAAAGATTACTGACTATTTTTGTGGAGTCAATTGAGTCAAGCCAAGCGTTTGGATAATAAGCCTAAATGGGAACTTTGTTTGGAAATTTAAAAATCTTCGAGGCGGTAACGGATTTTCTGTTGTTACTTGCACCGTTATGACAACGACTTTACTTATTATTTATAAGATTATATGATGCTTAATTCTTCACGTTGTTATTGTTTGGACTCACTCAATTTTATTTTATAGTCAAATATCGAATTGATTTTAGCACTTAAATTACACAGAAATGAAGAAGAATTTTTTTTTTTCAGCAATTTGAAATTTCAGCAATTTAGCACAATAATCTGACTCCAAATTAGGGGGCTTTTACTAGTCACGACTAGGGGGCGCCTGTCACTCAGGGTTTACCAGAGAATGTAGACTAAACTCGCTTTAGTCATCCAAGTATAATTAATGAAAATTTTAATAAAACTGTGGATTTGAATGGAGAATGATTTCTGTGCAATGGCTTCATTAATCAGTGGAATAATATTGACAGGATATGCTTTCAATTTGGTAAATGATAAAATGGCAAATGGCACAATAAATCGTTATAAATTACTTTAAACACTCGTAATTATAACTTTAATAATATTGGGCACTGACACCTAATCTAAGATGACCTCCTTGCGCGAGGCCCAACTAAGAATCCTCTCGAGCTTTCTTAGCTTCGGGCTTGTTGGAAGCCTTCCGCCAATCAGGCTCTATGTTTGGACCAATCTTCTCCAATTGGGGGAGAAGGGTCAAAAATATCGAACGCAGTTACAATAGTTTGAAATAGATTCACCAAACGCTTTTAAAAGGTGTATACAGGAGACTTGCAATAGCCTCTTACAGAGTTGTATACCCTCTCTGACATGCTGCATATGTCTTACAAGACTTCCTATCTTAACTTCAGTGTATATAATTACTATAATATAGTATAATTAGGTATATATAGATATATAAATACTTAGTACATATATATATATGAATATATTATAGAATAATATATATATATAGTTTATATTATATATATATATTATAGTATATATAGTATATATTTGTCATGAGATTGGAAGACATTTTATTTTATCAGCAGAGCGGCCGTACTGGCAGAGAGATTCATTAAGTTCTTTCAACCTTAACATAATTTGCAGAGTAACGTCATGTATTACTAAAACTTTTATTCGTGGTTCTGTATTTTCTTTAGTTTTTACTAAGTCATGGTCAAATGATTAAGAGTTTTGTGCTGTTCACGGTCATGAAAAGAAAACATAATTTTCTTTATATTGGCACCATCATCTCTCATGATACAGTGAACATCATCTGGGGATTGGTTCCATTTTGCCAACATTCCATTAAATACAGTCACCGAGATATTCAACTGTATGACGTTCAGAGCTGAAACTGAATTGTTTTAGGCGCGTTTTTGGGTCCTTACCTTATTCAGCGAGTTTTTTTTCGGAAGTTATCTCTCTTTTAATTGCAGGCTCCACAATTGCAGGGAAAAAAACCCTCAAAAATCGCATTCTTTTCGCCGGAGAGGCACTCCTGGGTAAGTGTCGGTGTTTACTACAAGACCTCTGTTTCGGGCGTGTGTAGGCGCGTAAGGAACCTGGTTAGGAGGCGACACTTCCAATTTGGCAAGGCCATAAGAGTTCGCAAATGTCTCGCCAGGGGGTGTTTCGTCACGATAGCGTTCCGTCTCATCGCCATTCTCTCGAATCACTCACGATTGCTTAGTACCCTGGACGTATTGGTGAAAGCGTTGAGGCTGGGCGAAAGCGTAGAACGTTGCGCCGGTGGTGAGGATCCCCGGTGTGGGCGTATTTAGTGCTGGTGAAACTGGACCGACTCCGCGCGAAACGACTAGCGCGGAGGTCAAGTTTAAGAGGTCGTTTCCCAGAATCTGCTATTTATTGCTCCCCGTCTCACCTCTGTGATATTTACTGGGTGGCACGTTAAAGAGCCATTGGTGGCAAGAAGCTCAACTAGGACCACACCTCATCGCCGCATGTCTCGGCGGCGTTGAGGACAATTGCCGAGGTCGCATACAAGTTGAGTGGAAGGCTTCCCAATGTGTCTCCTTCTCGTGGCGGTATCGCATGAAAGGATGACGGGATTGCTTGACATGGAGTACGGAAACCCCTAGCTTAACTCAGAGGAAGAAACCCCGTATATATACAAAACTCCCGTCGCGGGGATGTTTTAAAAAATTGGTTTCCGAGCTGCGTTTTAAGCGGTCCTTCTCCAAACGTAATAATCCTTAATTCCTACACTTTATCACCCAGATCCCCTATATTTTTTCTGCCGTTCTCGATGATCGCCCGGCTTACATGTTCTTCAAACGCTGGAAAAACTCAACTGTCTTCCTGTACGTCCTGTATGGAAAAGCTTCGTTGCATATTCGAGTCCTTGGACGTTCGCGGGGCGCCGAGGTGCGCGGATGTGCTCCATAGCCTTAGCGTCGTTCTTAAGTACGTAGCGGCTCGAAGGTTAGAGAAATTAATTTAAACCTTCTTGAAGGTTAAAATAAAAGTATCTCCCTCGTCCGCGCCATGACGATCGCGATTCCTTGTGAAATCATAAAAATATTCTCTGATTCCAGATTAGAAACATTCTCGCTCTCCTTCGTTTTTCTCAGCTGATGCTGCGGTAGCTCCCTTTACCGACTTAATTTATTGAAGCTGGTTGGGTCGGAAAGTGGAGCACGTAGCTGTTTCAGTAGCGGGAGCCTCCGGCAGAGCAGCTATCCGTCCGTCCGTCAGTCGATTCTTCCTCTACCGAACAGCAATAACGATGCTAGTTGGAAATGAAGTTTCTTCGGCGGCTTAATCAGCTGCCCTCCTGGTCGTTTCTTTAGCTGCTGACACAGCTGCCTCCGCTGCGAAAACTCCCTTTACCGAACAGCAATAACGATGCTGGTTGGAAATGGAGTTCAGCTGCTGCCGCGCGGACATCAGTCACTAGCCTCAACAGCAGCAGTAGTTGGAAAGTCGTTGTCAACCTCTACCGAAACCGCAATAACGATGCTGTTTGGAAATGTTGAGCGACCTCTTTCGCTGCCGCTGTTGGGGGAATTGTCTGTTGCTTCGCTAGCTTCAGCTGATAATGTTGCTGGTTTTGCGGCCGATGTTGCAGTCGTCTCTCCCTCTACAGAACCGCAATAACGATGCTGGTTTGGAAATAGAGTTTCGACTGTTGCCTGTAGCTTCCGTCTCCGTAAATTCTGGCTAAGGTAGTAGTAGCAGCAGTTGCAGCTTCTCTCCCTCTACCGAACCGTAATAACGATGCGGGTTGGAAATGGATTGGGCTGCTTAAGTTGCTGGTGCTGATGCTACTACTGCCGGCCGCTTTTACGGTTTCAGTTGCTGCCGGTTGGTTGAGAAAAACACGTTTGTGCGTGTTAGAAGGAATCGCTCACGACACGAGTTTATTCCCAGGAAGGGTTTCGTGACAGTGCGCGTGTGGAACGCATTGATAACGTCTCATCTTGGGAAAAAAAGAGGATATTGCTGCTGGTCGCTTTGTGCGTGCGCTGATGCCGCTTGTGGAACCTCTCTCTCTCTCTCTTTTTCCTAAAAGTGAGAGCGATCACGCAAACAATTTCTGGCAATTTTCTTCCTCTTTTCTTTTCTATCTTCTTGCTTTCGGACTGGCTGCTGTTGAGCGTGCGTAACGTAACTCAAACGCAATGGTCATCACCTAGACATCTTTCGCTCCCTTTGGTCGATAGAGAGACCATTTCGAGGAAATGATGCCGGTGCTATTGCTGCTGCTACTGTGTTGCCTTTCGAAAGGGATGCTCGATCGGGTGCGGCGGGCGTTACCCAATCAGGCGTTTTCCACTCCGCTTCTTGGAAAGAAGAGTGTGCGGAAAATTGCCTGTATTGGTGTTAGCGCCGTAGTTGCCGAGGTCGCTCCGGTTGTTCCTCTTTCGACAAACGTAAAGGGGCGTATAGTGGCTGCTGCATCAGCATAAAAATAATAGCGTCGGTGTCTCTCTCGAAACAGTTTTTGGGGAGCGTTAATGGAAGTCTGGTGTTGGCATCTTGAATTAAGTTTCGTTTCGTGCGCATTGTTGCCGGATAAGCAGCAGCCTTGAAGAGAGAAAGAAAGATAGATGTAGGGGGAGGAGGGGAAGGAAAATTTGCGCGACGCTCTCATCATAAAACGCTGGAGATGAGGGAAGGTTTCTTTGCGGTATTAGCGCATTAGCATTGTGTTGCCGGATCACGACCTGCAGTAGCTATCCTGAGAATCATAGTACTTCTAAGAATGAGACGTTGTGTTTTTGTTAGTTCCTCGCGTGCGCTCCGTCAGTTTCTCATTCCACTGTTGCCGAATGCGAAAGAAACTCAAAGTGCACGCATTGTCGCTCGTCGTAGAATAGCGCATATCAGAGAGCCTTTTCGCGTACTCCATGAGGCAGTTAAGGACTTATCATCTTTATGGTGGTAAGTTAGTGCACGACGGTAGTAGTTGTTGTTTGAGCTGCCTCTGATGCTGCAATGATTCGGGTTGAATTTTGCTGTTCGGTCGGTGGTATTCGTATTAAATGGGGGTGGCGTCACCTGAAGAAAGCTAACGCTGGAAATTAATTACGAATATCACCGTACTTGCAGCCCTCATTGCAAAAGCAGGGAGGTTTCGTCGCTACTGTAGTGGTGGTGGGAGGAATTTTTTTTTTTTGCTGCACTGTACTGTTGGCGGTATATCTCTTGAACAGGGGTGGCGTCACCTAAAAGACGCTAACGCAAGAATTGCAAGAGGTATATCATCACCGTACTAGTGGCAGCAGCCCCTCACTGCAGTTAGCGGCGGCAGCAACTCCCGTTCTTTCTGCCATCCTCTGGACGTATACACGAATTGCGCCAAAACCGACCTTGCTTCAGGAGAGTACTCGGAGGAAAAGAAACCGAAAGGGATTCCCTTAGTAAGGGCAACTGAAGAAGGGAGCGAGCTCACGCGCGTAGGCTGCACGGCGCCGAGAAAGGTCCTGTGATGACAAGATGCCGCGTAATGGGAGTAATCGTTGGAAGCCGATTCTCCGACCCGTCAAGTGTTTGTCGTATTGCAATCCCGCTGGCAATACGAGGGTGTTAGCCCCGTAGGGTCGTGCCTCTCGGTTTCCACGTCCGGTTGCTCTCGGAGGTCGGGTTGCTTTGGATATATAGCAGCCACCCTAAGCAAGGTGGTAAACTCCGCATCTAAAGCTATAATATCCCCACGAACCGAAGAGAACAATTACCAGGCGAGGTGAAAGGTGAAAAGAAAACTTTGAAGAGAGAGTTTCAAGAGAGTCGTGAAACTACCTAACGAGTCAAAGAATGATATGAGCGTTCGTAGCCCGATAATGGTCCGGCTTCAAATCTCCCCCGGAGGTAACCAGCAGCGTCTGGTCGTAATCGTTTAGTTGAACGAATATCCCGGAGTATTCTTTCGGGGATTCCCCCCGGAGTTTCGATCGGCGATCCGTGACGTTTCAGGGCATGCGAGCGCCGAAGGTGGGAATCACGCTGGCCGAAGTAGGGCACCAGCGGGGGCCGCTTCGATTGAGGTGTCACAGATGAAAACATCTGGGGTCTGGGAAACAGCTAATTCTCGTTCCCCGATAGGTCAGCAACAAAACGCTTGACCGGTTTTGAAGACGCGCCGGTTTCCGATTTCTGGCGGCCGTGCGCCCGTTGCTTTCGTACGGCCTCTCGGAACGTTAAAGTTGTATAAGTAGTGCTCTTGATCTGGTGGGTATACGTCCTCTCACCACTCAGCCCGCCCCTGAGGAGGCGAAAGTCCGTGCCCCCTTGCAGTGTCTCGCCAGCGCGCGACGCGCGTGTTAACGTTTTGCGACAGCTTATCTCGTCCCGTCTTGAAAACACGGACCAAAGGAAGTCTAGAAAATATCGCGCAAGTCAAGATGGAAGGGCTGTCCTAAAAGTCGCTCCAAGGCGAAACGAAACTGTATCCTTATCGATAGTACGGCTGGATTCCGTTTCGCGGTGTCGTGCGTAGGCGGTATTTCTCCAGTGGTCGCCGGGGTGTTGTCCCCTCTACGGGTATGATTTCGGCGGTGAGTGGGTTTTGCCTCTGTCTCTTCCCCCCGATTAACCACTCGTCTGTATGTGACGGGTGGCGCAAGCCGGGGGCCCGGGCCCCCCAGGCGCGCGCCCTTCTCGCCTGTTTATGGCCCTAACCGGGCTAGTCTGTTCCCCCGTTTCCCTCCCAAACAATTTAGATCAAATTTTTTTCTTTGTCTTGTTCTTCCGGGGGCACGGTGCACTAAGTGCTCGGCCGTTTCGTCAAGGCTTGTTTAAAGTTCGAAGTAGCGGGCTCTCCGAGCGCAAATATTCGTGTACCTCGAAAGATGGTTGGGATTCTAGCCTTGGCCAAGGATGACAAGCCAGGGAAACCCTGGTGTGAGGTCCGGCAGCGATTCTACGTGAAATATCGATCGTCCAGGCTGCCGCATTAGGGCGAAAGAACAAATCGAAACCTCTGAGTGGCTGGTTCCCATCCGAAAGTTTCCCTCGAGGTATTAGCTGGTGCTCGTGTTCGCGCATCTGAGAGTTCATCCGGTAACAAGAGAATGATTAGGGGTCCTTTGGGGATCGAAATTTCATCAGCCCATTCTCAAACTCTAAAATCGGCGGAAGAAACAGGGTTCCTTTCTTTACTGAAGCCTCTTTGTTGAATCCGAATATCAAGTGGACCATTTTTTGTAAGCAGAACTGGCTCTTTAAGGTGAACCAAAAGTCGAGTTAAGGGGCCTAAGTACCGGCTCATGTAGAATAATAAATGTATTATACCAACAGGTTCCGGTGCCAGGGTAAGTACTCTTAATTTCTTTTAACAACTCACCTGCCGAAGCGACAAGCCCTGAAAATGGATGGCGCTAAGCCGGTCCCCCCGATAATTCGAACCCGTCGAGGTTAGTAACTCTCTTCCCTTATTCTTATTCACCTTCACGGGAGGGGGTGGGGACCGTCCCGGCATATGCAGGTTTGATATAGTCTTGGAGCCTCCATCGAGTAGGATGGCGCGGGGGTGGTCGCCAGATATGCTCTCCTCATGGCGTACATGCCCGTGTAGGTGGAGCTCGCCTCCGGTGCAGATCTTGGCGGTTAGAGCTATTTTCGGATGGGAACCTCGAAGGCCTGTTGCGGGAAGGGGTTCCTCGTCAAACTGCGGTTTGTACGACGGGGTAGTCGGTCCTATAGCCCGCGGCTAAACGCTTTGGGTTAGTCGCAGGCAAACCGGCGGTTTCTTTAATGCTAATCCAAATGAAGATTTTCACCGTTATGCCTGCGCCCTTTTCGTTTTCCTTCGATAAGGGCGCAATCAGGTAAAGACTCGACCAACCACAACTGTTGAGGTGGCGGCGGCGACCCGGACCAGGCGCAGCGGTTGGTAATGGCTGGCTGGATTGCTACCTTTTTAGGCCTATCCCTATCTGTTTCTTTAGTTTCTCTGTTCTAGTTTCCTGGTTCCGTATTCCTGAGTGTGTAGTGTATCAGATGACTAGGCAGGCAGTGAGTCAAGTACTAGGAACAAAGTTGGAGTGGACTGGCGTGGCGACAGCACGCTAAGAGTCTGTAAGTAGTACTGTATGATTGCTAACGTATATTCGCTCCCATTACTCTTATTATCTATTAGTTGATTTTCTCACTTTGTATTTTCTAGTATATTGATTTTATTTGGAGTTTAGCTTATATCATTATATCGGGTGGACAGCAAGTTCTCTAGCACTCATGTCTAGAGCTTGGTCATTGTCAGACTGTGAATCTAACAACTGTTTTGAGTGTACGTCGTAGTTCGAGACGCAGACATGCTGTTAACTAAGCGAGGATTGAGAAATGTTGCAGACTGAGATTGAGTCACTTGAATTCGCTCTCTTACATATCTTTCTAGTTTCTCTGTTCAGTTTCTGTTTCGCCTTTATATCGGAGATGGCAGCCAAGCTCCAAGTGCAGTGCAAAGCCAGGCAAGGAATCATTAATGTATTACTTAACATGTTTTAGATGTTGTGCGTGCGTGAGTCGATCAGCTAGCGAGCGCAGCGAGGTGTAAATTTGAGCTTTGGATCTTGGTATTGCTACGTTTCGCTCCCATCAACTTTTTCCTTAGAGTTTTCTCCATGTTTCTTTTCCTGTTTGTCTGTCGAAAACTTACTTTCTACCTATTTACTTATCATTATGTAGTACTGAAATGAAGTGTTCAGATTTTTCACGACTGTCCGGTTGCGCTGGTGCGAAAGGGGATACCGGTCAATTATTCGAAATCTAAGGCGTTTTTATCGGGAGGAAGATATTTATTATCGTATGGTCATTGACACGCCGATGCTCCTGTAACGGGAGAATTATTAGTTCCTAAGGCCACTGGATGCGGAGTTCCAGGAGGCATTTGTTATTATTATTATTCTTCTAATAATTATATAGGACGTAAGGCGCCACGGGCCTTGGAATCATTTCGATAGGAGAAAGGACTTAGTAGCCATACGTGGTCGTCCGAAGAGCGGCGCATTTGTTGCGCGGTCCCGCGTGCGTTCCGGTCCTTGAAACTGTGGTGGAGGTTGTGCTGCTCTCCTTACGAGTCCAATCTTCGCGCCTGTCCGTACCCAGAACCCCGCATCAGGTCCCCGAGGTTCGCAGTCTCTTGTCGCTAGTTCGAACGTAGGTAAGGGAGTCTCGGCAAACTCGTATTCCGGAACTTGCGGGAGAAGATTGGCTCTGGAGGCCGGCCAGTCGGCCTGTCTTCGGTAAAGCGCGCTTCGGGCGGGGCGCTCGGGCGGCCATGTTCGCTCTCGATAAAGGGAACTCCATTGCGGTTTCCGATGCGGACGGACGTTGTCGTCCTCCCCTCCGTGGACGAGGGCGGCTAGGACGGGGGTTTGTCGCGCGGACACAGGCCGGCAAGTTCTTATTGCCGCGCTGCTGTCGGCGAGCTGGTTGGTTTTCAAAGGGGAGATCGCAGCAATGCGGTCCTCTTTCCAGCTTTGGCCTTCCATCCGTCGGCTGGCTGACTAACGTCCAATTCAGAAACTGGCACGGACAGGGAATCCGACGTCAATTAAAACAAAGCATCGCCGATGGCCTCAAACCGGTGTTGGACTTGCGATGTGATTTTGCCGCAGTGCTCTGAATGTCAAAAGTGGGAAATTCAATGAAGCGCGGGTAACGGCGGGAGTAACTATGACTCTCTTAAAGGTAGCCAATGCCTCGCATCTTATTAGTGACGCGCAGAATGTGATTAACGAGAGTGCCTACTGTCCCTAACTAACCGTCTAACGCGAACCCACAGCAGGGGAACGGGCCTGCGAGACACAGCGGGGAAAGAAGACCTGTTGAGCTTGACTCTAGTTTGACATTGTGGAGAGACATGAGAGTGTGACTATAAGCGGAGGCTCGGGGTTACTCCTCCGCGCTGAGATGGGCATACGTTGGTGTAGAGGCGCGGACGGGGGTTGACGGCGTCAGTCGTCCTCGTTCCCTCCGTCCGTCTCTTACCATCCCCTATACCGGACTCTTCTCGGAGGTTTCCTTGCCGCCAGTGAAATACCACTACTCTCATCTACTCTCATCGTTTCTCCACTAACTCGATTATGCGCGGGAAAGCGGGCTTTAGGCCGCCCTTCCTATTCAGCCTCTTCCCTTGGATTGAGGGCAGGATATAAATTTGCTGCTTTAGGAGGGTGCGCGTCGGCACGCTGCTATTCTCGTAGAAAGCGAAGTTCGAAGGCCGCTGGGCCGTTGTTCGGATTCGCGGTGGTGGTCGTACTTTCCTGTCGTTCCTTTTTCTCGCGAGCCTCCTCTCTCTTTTTTCTCCGTCCGTCCGCCGTAGTTGCGGTAGTAGTTTCGCCTGCTGCCGCTAGCTGTTCGGCGGTTGCGTGTCTGGGGTATGAAAAGTTGTTGGAAATAGTAGCGCGAGCGGTCGAGCGGGGTGCAGCCATTCCGTCGATGAAATCTTCAGTTTTCGGCATCTTTTTTCGCGATGCGTGTCGAGGAAAGTGTCAGATGGGGAGTTTGACAGGGGCGGTACATCTGTCAAAAGATAACGCAGGTGTCCCCAAGGCCAGCTCAGCGAGGACAGAAACCTAGCTTATAGCAGAAAGGCAAATACCCACTTCTTAATGACATTTAGTACCCATTCGTTTATGGGTATCAGTCATAAGACACTTTATTTGTACTCCTAAGTTTTAAAGCAAAATTATTAGATTATTTATTACAGGGATCATTGTCTTGTTGCGGCCAAGCGTTCATACGACGTAAATTTTTAGGTGAGGTTGGGAGGTTTTCACCTTTTTGAAAAAAGTTGAGGAAAATCCACGCCCTTATCGGTTATAAGGATAAAAATGTCAAATTCGTCGCGCCAGGTTAATTTTAACCCACTGCGTCCATTAAAAGGTCGTGGCGATAATAGCCCCCGCTCAGTACGAGAGGAAACAGCGGGGGGCGTCGGGACTCTCGGTGCAGCACTTTGGCTGATAAGTCCATTGGTGCGCAATGACTTAACGTCCGTGCCGGACTTATAGCTGAACGCCTCTGAAGGCAGTAACCGGTCCAGGGTGCCACGGCAACATGAGCGGAGAAAAACGGTCCTGTGAGGTAGAACGATATAACCAGGGTCTCGCTTTCCGAGGGGTTTCCTGGTCGAGTGGCGTACTGGTCCGAGCGTGCGACACGTTCCCTCTTTATCACACTCCGCCGCCACTTTTGTGGGTAACACACGGGGGCTCTTGAGAATATCACTGACGAGCGTCACTTCTTGCACGTAGCTCGCTCAATTTGCACACCCGCCTCGAAATTCCCCTTGGAGACACGTTTCGCTATTGTGACCGCGCGGGTGAGGTTTGCATACCACAACCCTCTGCGGGAGCAAAGGGAACCGGCCATGGCCGCAGCTTTCGGCGTGCCCGACTCGCATTCCGTCGGATTGCGGGCACAGCGGCCTGTAGGACCGTTGTGGGCGCATGGATCGTAAGGTGATTTCGCCGCCGCGGTAACATACGAGGTCTAGGGACCTGGTTCCTTGCCTCCTATCTCTGTCAAAGGGAAGGTAGAGATGGAATCATAGGGGTCAGTGCCTGTCCACTCATTGGCCTCTACCGTCGCTTTGACTGACTGGCATACAGCGTGAGTATGCCGCCGAACTCGTTTGTAATACGACTTCGATAACCCAGCCGGGGTGTTGTAAGAGTGTCGAGTCCCTTCAGTCGGGACGAGCGCTTGAGACTTCCCTTTTTAGTAAGCTAGGCTGCAAAGGTTCAACCCCTACTCGTATGGGGCGTTGCGGAGTGCCTTGCTGCCTGTGCACTTCATTAACAAAAATACTACAGCGGCAAGATAGGTGTCTGATGCTAAGTGTTTTTCCTCACGTATTACGAAGCCGGTATGCAGCAGCAACTGTAGAAAAAGCTGTTGTTGTTGTCCTGTGACTCGATTAAAAGTTGCGAAGTAAAATTACTTAGTCAGTACCCCACGGTCCGGGTTTGGAATTCGAAATTGAAAAATTTCGCTAAGTCCAGCTTGCTGTTGATTCCCTGAGAAAACGCATAGCTCAGGGTGACTTAGGGGAAAATACGATGTTCGAATCCAAACTCTGGAAATATCTCGCTGGATGTTCCTAGAAACTCCTCTTTCGACTCGAAGTCCCGGCGGGATGCCTGTTCCTGGTAAGGCATTCCGCTTTATGGGGACGAGAGTCGGGAATCCTCGAGCCCGCAGCCTTTTGACAGAGACTTGCCCCTCTCACTGTCTTAGGCGAAAAGGGTTGCGCTGGGAAGGAAAGGCAGAGGAAGTGTTTCGGCTGCGCGAGTTTCACAGTGACCTGGAGGAAGGACTCTGAGTGGCATCTCTACGAAGCAGTTAGCAGCACCCGATGATTTAGGTCTTGCTGGCCTGTGAGTAAAGACATAACTTGTTGTCCGATGCCGTTTCGGATTCGAAATTGAAAAATTTTGCTAAGACCAGCGTGCAGTTTGATTCCCGAGAACGCAAGCTTCAGGGTGACTTAGCGAAAAATACGATTTCGAATCAAAACTCTGGAATATCTCGCGCGTCTATGTTGCCTGAGAAAGCTCCTTTTCGACCTGAGTCCCGGCGGGATGCCTGTTTCTGGTAAGCGCGAATATCCGCTTTAACGCTTCAGGGGAACGAGAAGTCCCTGAACCCTCGAGCCCCGGCTATCCTTCGACATGACTTCTCTTCCACTGTCGTAGCAAAAGGTTTCGCCTGGGAGGAAAGGAGAGGAAGTTTTCGCTGCGGCGAAAGATTTCCCAGTTCAACTGCTGGAGGAAGGGACTCTGAGTAAGCATCTCTACTGAAGTCATTTAGCAGCCGAACCCCCACTTGTATTTAGGTCTGCTTGCCGTGGAGTAAAGATTAAACTTTTTGGCCGAATCCAGAGTCTACACGAAGCCGGGGAAAGGAAAGGACTCAAATTGCTTCAACTAGAATCAGCGCAGCAAGGCGACTTAGTGTCGCTGCTGCTGTGGAGTTGTTGAAGACGTGATCTTTGCGTTTTCTTGGTTTATGTATGTCCTCAAAGGTCTCCCGGCTGAAGTGATTTTTTTTCGAATCAATGACTGAAAGTAAAGCTCTCTGGCTGGGCGGCGAAGCGCGCCGCTCAACGGGGGCGTTAATACATGTATTTATTTGATTCGTAATTCAAGAGGGTGCAGGCACTGGTGTAGTTGCTTGAGGGTGATGTACAGGACCTGGACCAGTTGGATTGCCTAAACAAGGTAAAGTTAACTATATCCTGATGAGCAATTGGACTAGAAAAATAAAACTTTTAATCCTTCCTTCCCGGAGCGCCCGCGGACTGGCCGATTGACCGACCCGCTTTACCCGACAGCGAATATTCTCGCGCGAATGTTGCCGACGAAGCTGACTCTTTCGACTCTAATCCCGGGAAGAAAGGCTGTCCTGTGCCCCCCCTCAGTCATCCTTCGCAGCGTAAGGGACGAGAGTCGAGATTCCCTCCAAACTCCGCGTTTGATAAAACGTAGCCCGATTCCTACATGGCGAACTTCTGAGGTTTCTGCTGGGAGGAAACGAATTCCACGTGACCAGTTTGTGAGCAAGGAAGAACGATCCATGTTATCTTCTCGCCTCTGCTCGATCAAGCGGCGATCATATGGCCGCCCACGTTCAGAGGTTTGCCCCCTAGGTCCGGGTTTGGGATTCGAAATTGAAAAAATTTCGCTAAGTCCCACGCGCAGTTGATTTCGCCTGAGAAACGTCATAGCTCAGGGTGACGTTGGCGGAAATTCTATTTCAAATCCGAACATTAATATATCGCGCGATGTTGCCCGAAAGCTCCTCTTTTGACTCGAACAACGGCGGAATGCCGGTTTCTGGCAAGGCCATTCCGCTTTAACGAAGGGACGAGAGCAAGAATCCCTGCGAACCCGGAAGCCTTTTGCACAGAGACCTGCACCTCCCACTGTCCTTAGGCGAAAGGGTTTTCGCAGGGAGGTCAAAGGAGACGAGTTTTCGCTGCGCGAGATACTCCCGTGAAAAGCCTGGATTCGGGATAGCATCTTCTCGGCCGCGGGCTCGACTAGGGCGATCATTAGGGCCGCCCACGGTAAGTGATATCCCTCTCGGTCCGGGTTTGGAATTCGAAATTGAAAAATTTCGCTAAGTCCACGTGCTGTTGATTCCCTGAGAAGCGCATACTCAGGGTGCCTTGGCGGATAAATTCTATTTCGAATCCCATCTTCGGAATATCTCGCGCGATGCTTGTCGAGAAAGCTCCTCTTTCCGACCCTGGAGTCCCGGCGCGGAAGGAGAGGAAGTTTTCGCTGTCGCGAGATATCTCGTGAAACCGCTGGATTTCGGGAAGGCATTGTCTCGGCGCACTACGACATAGGGCGACTAATTGGCCGCCAACGGCAAGAGGTTTGCCCCCTCGGTCGGGTTGGGATTCGAAAGTTGGAAAATTTTCGCTAAGTCCAGCGATGCCTGTTGTTCCCTGAGAAACGCAATAGCTCAGGTGACTTGGCGAAAATTCTATTCGAAATTCCCAACTTCGGTAATATCTCGCGCGTATGTTGCCCGAGAAAAGCTCCTCTCTGTTTGAACTCTAAGTCCCGGCGGGAATCCTGTTCCTGTGCAAGGCATTCCGCTTTAACGTGAGGGACGAGAGTCAAGAATCCCTCGAAACCGGAAGCCTTTAACAGAGACCTGCCCCTCTCACTGTCTTCGGCGAAAGGGTTTCGCAGTGGAGGAAATGGAGAAGGAGTTTTCCGCTCGCGCGATATATCCCTTGTGAAAACCTGCATTTGGGAAGCGCATTGTCTCGCCGCGCTCGACAAGTGGCGATCATAAGATGGCCGCCCAGGTAAAGAGATTATCCCTCCTCGGTGTCCAAAGTCGACTTTGGGAAAATCTCCCGCGCGTTGTTTAGCCTGTGAGAAATCTCTCCTATTTCGACCGCTGAGCTCCCGGCGGG
This sequence comes from Trachelipus rathkii, assembly GCA_015478945.1. Taxonomy (NCBI): domain Eukaryota; kingdom Metazoa; phylum Arthropoda; class Malacostraca; order Isopoda; family Trachelipodidae; genus Trachelipus; species Trachelipus rathkii. The sequence goes on along the minus strand of JABUQX010017463.1, from coordinate 32,379 downwards.
AAGGAAAGGAGGTCTCGCTGCGCGAGTTTTTCCGTGAAGAGCCGGATTGGGGAAGGCATTTCTCGGCCGGGCTCGACAAGGGCGATCATAGGGCCGCCAACGGAGAAGGTATTCCCCCCTCGGTCTTGTGTCGTGATCTCGAAAATTGAAATTCCGCTCAGAGTCCAGAGTCTTGTTGACTCCCTGGGAAACGCCTAGCTCATGGAACTTTGCGGAAATACGAATTTGAATTCGACTTCGGAATATCTCGTGCGCTGCTGTGTGCTCTCGAGAAAGCTCCTCTTCGACCCAGATCCCGCGGGAAGGAGAGGAAGGTTTCGCTGCGCGGATATTGCCGTGAAAACCTGGATTCGGGAAGGCCATTTCTCGGCCGCGCTCGACAAGGGCGATCATAGAGCCGCCCACGGCAAAGAGGTTTGCCCCACGGGCCGTGGTTTGGGGATTCGATAATTGAAAAATGTTTCGCAAAGTCAGCGTGCTGTGTGAATTCCGCTGAGATTTGCAATGCTCAGGGTGACTTAGCGGAAAATACGATTCGAATCGAACTTGGAAAAATCTCCACAGCGATGTTGCCCGCAGAAAGCTCGCTCTTTTCGCAACCTGAGTCCCGCGGGAAGGAGAGGAGGTTTCGCTGCGCGAGGATTTTCCGTGAAAACCGGATTCCGGGATAGGGCATTCTCGGCCGGCGTGACCAGGGCGATCATATGGCCGCCCACGGTAAGAATGATATCCTCTTCGTCCATAAATCCGTACTTGCGAAAAATCTCGCGCGTCTGGTTGCCTGAGGAAAGATCCTCTCCGACCCGAGTCCCGGCGGAAGAGAGAGGAGGTTCGCTGCGGCAGAAGATTTTTCCGTGAAAACTGGAGTTCGGGAATGGTATCTTCTCTCGGCCGCGCTCGACAAGGGCGATCATCTGGCCGCCCAGGGTAAGAGATATCCCTCCTCAGTCCAAAAATGCCGAACTGTGGAAATTCTCGCGCGGTTGTTGGCCTGAGAAATATCCTCTTCGACCCTGAGCCCCGGCGGGCGGGAAGGAAAGGAGGTATCGCTGCGCGAGATTTTCCGTGAAGAGCCGGATTGGGGATGGCATTTCTCGGCCGCGCTCGACAGTGGCGATCATAGAGCCGCCACGGCAAGAAGTTTGCCCCCGACGGTCCGGGTTTGGGATTCGAAATTGAAAAATATCGCTAAGTCCAGCGTGCTGTTGATTCCCTGATGAAACGCAATAGCTCCAGGGTGACTAGCGGAAAATACGAATTTCGAATACCGACTTTGGAAAAACTCTCCGGCGAATGTTTGGGCAGAAGAGAAATTCTCCTCTGTTCGACCTGAGTAACCTGCCGGGGAAGGAATAGGGGATGTTTGCGCTGCGCGAGATTTCTCGTGAGAAACCTGGCATGTCGGGAAGCAGATGTTCTGCGGGCCGCGCGTCGACATGATGGGCGATCTATCATGGCCGCCCAGTGTGGGGTAAAGAGATATCCCCCTCAGTCCAAAATTCCGACTTTTGAAAATCTCGCGCGTTGTTTGCCTGAGGAAATATCTCCTCTTTCCGACCCTGAGTCCCGGCGGGAGGGAAAGGAGGTTTCGCTGCGGCGAGATTTCCCAGTGAAGAGCCGGTATTCGGGGAGGGCATTTCGTCGGCCGCGCTGCCGACAAGGGCGATCATAGACCCGCCCACGGCAAGAGTCGTTGCCCCACGGTCCCCGGGTTTTGGAATGTCGAGATTGACGAAATTTCCGCTTAGAGTCAATAGCCGTGCTGTTTAAGTTCCCTGAGGATTTTGCCAATAGCTTCAGGGTGAACTTAGCGGAAGAATACGATTTTTCGAATACCGGACCTTGAAATCTCCGCGATGTTGCAAGTAGAATACTCGCTCTTCGACCTGAGTCCGCGGCGGGAAGGAAAGCGAGGTTTTCGCTGCGCCGAGAATTTTCCGTGAAAACCTGCGATCTCGGAAAAGGCATCTTCCTCGGCCGCGGCTCTGACAAGTGGCGATCATAATGGCCGCCCAGGGGTAGAGAGATATCCCCCCTCAGTCCAAAATCCGACTTTGGAAAATCTCGCGGCGTATATGCGATTGAGGCATAGGGGCCGTACCATAGGTTTACTCTATGAAGGATGAGAAGATTACGCTCGCCCGGTTGGCTCATAGGTGCCATGCGACAGGTGATAGGCGATCCCGGAGGGATCAGCTGGACATCGAGAGAGTGTCGACCGCCCGCAGGATATGAGCGGGAGGAAATGGCGCACATGGTAGCAATGCAGCGGAGGTGATCGCGTATGCAGCGAGTCGATGGAGAGGACTATATTCCCGTGATAAACGCCATAGGCGATATGCGGGAGGCGCGATCAGCGAGAGAGCGATGAGGAGAACATGAGCATTTACTCGTATTTCGGAGACCCGCTGCCTGAAGTCCAGCGCACATAAACGGGACGGGAATGAGTCAGCCATTTTGCGAGGCACCGGCCGACACTAACGGTCAAGACAGAAGCTCTATAGATAGGCACGACCAGGAGGCAGAGCACCGCGAGGCGCGAACGAGGCAGCTCGCCGGAGACATGATAGGTGTTCGACTCTGATGGCGACGAAGGTGATAATAGGTCCGAGGAGAAATGAGTGCGAAACCTGGAACGAGATGGCCGAGCTGCATGAGGAGTCCAGTCGAGAGAGTGCAAGGTAGGCGAAGGCGTGTGCGTGCCGGGACGGCAAGGATGACTACGGTATAGAGCCCAATGCAGAATAAGAGGTGTAGCATATCGCACTAATAGGCACTCATAGGGGGCGGATAGAACCATTGTAACTGATCAGGATGAGAAATAAAGGCTCGTAGTGGATCTTCGAATAAGGCCATAGTCACACAGTAGAACTCCTTATCACAGAACCTCGCACAGAGGCAAGAATACGATCGCAACGCCGGCGCAGACAAACGATATCGACGACGAGCTGAGCATAGTGCACCTATGTGACAAGAAGCAGAAGAGAAATGCTCACTCGATGTACCGACCGAGCTGAGCGCCGTGTCCCTGGCGGGAAGGAAAGGAGGTTTCGCTGCGCGTGATTTTCCGTGAAAACCTGGATTCGGAAAGGCATTCTCGGACCCGCGCTCGACAGGGCGTCATATGGCCGGCCCAAGGGTAAGTAGATATCCCCTGCCCTCAGTCGCACAAATCGCGAGCTCTCTGACAATCGAGCCACTGCTAGTATCATCTGCCGCGATGGTCACCGGTCGAGATGCTTATTCACGAGACAGCAGAGAGAACATGTCAGAACCTTCGTTTATGTCGACGAGGCGGCGCAGCGCACACTGGAAAACGTGGACAGCATAGGAGTCGCTAGGAAATCAGGGCGGAAGATGGTCGAGTGTACTATCGCTGGGCGCAAGAGATGAATTTGATCACGCACATGGAAGATGAGAGACAGCAAGGTGAATCATGGGGAGCGAGGCCAATTTAGCTCACATTGACAAGATGCCGAGCAACACAGGATGGAGAGTCGTCGGGCTCGCAGGGAGAAGCGGCCAGATCACATAATAGAGAACCGGGGCACATCCGGAAGAGAGCATGGTAACATTGAGCGATCTCACGAATGTCGACCAGCACGCAGGCGACGATTACAACGGGTCTTGGGGAGGGACATCGGTGGATATCGAGGCCAGTCAGAATGGAAAGAAAGAAGAGTTCGACCAGGAAGGAGTCAGCCATCAACTAGATCGTACGTACTCGAGAGATACGCGCAGGTCTTAGCGGCGAGAGACGCATATGCTCCCCTCGAGAGTAGCACAGAAAAGCTAGAACCCGATCCAGTAAGCATGGAGAGGGGAAGTAATGACGATGGACGCACACGGAGAATGACATATAGCAGATCTTCGAAATCACGCGAGATGCGGTACATATCTGGAGAACGAGAATCTACGTCGCGCAGCCTCAGTAGAACTGATTGCGATTCGATTCGATAGCGCGTGAGGCAAGAGAGGATGAGCAAATCTCCACCTCGTTGCTAGTGCCACGTGATCACGGGAGCTGGGTGTCCCGGCGGGGAAGAGGAATGGATTTCGGTCTGTGCGCGAGATTTGTCCGTGAAAACCTGGATTTCGGGAAGGGCATTCTCGAGGCCTGCGGCTCGTACAAAGGGGCGACTCATATGCCGCCAACGGTAAGGGAGATATCCCTCTCGTCCAAAATCCGACTCTTTGGAAAATCTCGCGCGCTTAAGGTGTTGCTGAGAAAGCTCCTCATTTTGACCCTGAGTACCCGGCCGGAAGGAAAAGGAGGTTTCGCTGGCGCCGACCGATTGTCCTCAGTGAAAAACCTGGATTTAGGAAGGGTATTTCTCGGCTGCGCTCGACAGGGCGATCAATATGGCGCCCACGGTAGAGCAATATCGCCCCCTCAGTCCAAGAAATGCCCGACTTTTGGAAAATCTCGCGGCGTTTGTTGCCAACGAGAAAGCTCCTCTGTTGGAGCTCTAATCCTGGCGGGAGGGCCTGGAAGAGAAACGAAGGAGTTTTCCGCTGCGGAGATTTCCCGCTGAAAAAAAGCTGGGACGTTGGGAAGGTATTTGGTCTCGGGCCGCGGCTCGACAAGGGGCGGATCATATGGCCTGCCCGACGGTAAAGAAGATAATCCGCCCTCAGCTCCAAAATCCGACTTATAGGAAAATCTTCGGCGCGAGTTGTTGCCCTGAGAAAATGCACGTCCTCTACCGCACCGCTGATCCCGGACGGTAGGAGAAGGGAAGTTTCCGCCTGCGCGAGGATTTATCCGTGAAATAATCCTGGCATTTGGAGGGATTTCTCGGCGCGCTCGACAAGGGCGATCATCATGGCCGCCACACGGTACGAATATCCCCCCTCAAGTCCAAAATCAGCGACTTTGGAAAATCTGCGCGCAGCTTGGTTGCCCGAGAAAAGCTCTCTTTGGACTCGAAGGCCCCGCGGGGGCTGGAAGGAACGACGGAGTCTTTCGCCTGCGCGAAGATTTCCCGTGAAGCCTCGGATTTGGGGAAGGTATTCTCGGCCGCGCTCGAAGCAAGAGGCGATCATATGGCCGACACGGTAAGAAATATCACACTCCTCAGTCCAAATCTCAGACTTTGGGACAAATACTCGCGCGTTGTGTGCCTGAGAAAATTCTCCTCTTCCTGACCCTGAGTCCCGGCGGAATAGAAAATGGAAGTTTGACTGCCGCGGAGAGATTTCCCGGTGAAAAACCTGGATATTGGGAAGTATTTCTCGGTCCTGCGCTCGACCAAGGGCGATCATAGGGCCGCGCAGAGTCCAGATAAATTTTTCCCTTCCGAGTTTGAGGTGCTGGACTTTGAAAATAATTTTTATTATTTTTTTTTTTTTTTGTGGTTGTTTTTTGGTCGGCTCGACCCGAAAAATGGCTGGCGATTAGGAAAGTGACTCTGAGACCGAGAGTGTCCACGTACTCGTCTGGGTGTGAAACGTGCTCTCCCAAAGTCTGGTTTGGTCGAAATTGTGGTCTGGGGACTTGAAATTTTGGATTCCCGACGGCAAACCTCTCCAGCGCGAGAATCTTGCGCAACATCACTATGCGGGCATAGGTCCAAAAATGTCTCGCCACAAACGTGGCCGCGTACTCGTATGGCTCTGACACGATCACGCCCGAAGTCTGGTTGGTCGAAATTTTGGTCGGGAACTTAGAATTTCTCCAGAGTCTGCGAAAGTCATGATTATCATCAGAAATAGCATCCTGAATAAAATTTTCCTTTCCTCCTAGACAATCCTCCTTTTTTCTATAAGGAGGAGTCAAGAATTCTTTTGAGGGAAGATTCCTTATTAGGTAAACATCACTTTGAATATTTAAGACCTCCATTAATAGGCGACCACATAAAAACCGTAACAAATGTTTAAAAGAAAAACTTGCTATAACTTGGCACAGTCAAAAATTAAAAATATGCACATTTAACTTTCTTCAGTTCTTAAAAATTGATTAATAATAAAATAAAAGAATGTTCATAAGAGACTCAAATAACAAAATGAATATTTATCAATTGTTATTGCTGTTATATGTAAATACAAGCGTAAAGCGCTAATCTTTATAATCAAAATCAGAGAGCACATGTACAACGTTGGCGCTATATTATATTAATATAAATAATATTAATATGATTTTTAATGAGATATGTATTCACGTGATCACCATAATAATTCTTTGGTTATCCGTACTGCACGGTGATCATACTTGGTGAAAATATGATTATTCACCTCTCTCACTAGTGGTTACCGTAATCATACTCGGAACTTATCGATCTTCACGTATACATCCTTTATAAATGATTATTTAATACGTAAAAATACTTTCTGTAATTGAAATAACTCAAATGATTAGGTAGTACTTATCATATAGAATGTTATGATTAGATAATTCTTGTCATATATATCCATATTGTGAGCTCTTAAGTATTTCTGTATAATAGTACTCCAGAAATTATAGTGAATTAGCACTTACGATGTTTCATGGAATTCGTATAATATATAAATATTATTATTAATGAGTATAATGGGATTTACATATAATAATACACTGATGATATTATTAAAAGTTCTACGGGTGAATCTTCAAAGTTTATATAAAATTAGAAATGATTATTACTCGTAGCTAAAGTAATAGGTTAGTAAGTAATGTTTTGCTTATCGAGTAGTTTATAGTATATAACTATACCCATGATTTTAATGATATATATTCAGTAGATTATAGACCGTTATGTTTTTTAGTTCATTTTGTGCTATGCGGCTTCATTATATATAGTAAATAATGCTCACCCTAGATTTTTTAAGCTCCATATTTCCTGCTTTCACTAATAATATTTCTATCACATTTATATTGTTATCATATCATTTCAAATTTGATATGTTATATATATATTTAGTTAAACGTATTAATAGTAATGTGAAAGTACTACGTGAGTTATTTTATGTGAGGTATAATATTAATAAGTGCAAGAAAAATATATATAACCGAAAATTATAATAAACAAATGAGTTCATTATTATAGACACATATAATAATATAACTCACAGTATACTGTATATAGTTGATATCATAACTGATTGTGATATGGTGATTAGTTTATATTCATATTAGGATAAGAAATTAATATAGTATTTAATAAGTACTATAATATTATATATTTAATGATAATGAAACTTAATTCATTATCAATTACTAATAGCTGGCCTATTAACTATCAGCTAAGCATATTTTACTTGTTATGTGTTATTATAGTAATTATTTTATCGTATTCATAGTAAATATGCGTGCAATAATTCTTTCAGTACACTGATATGGATATATAATAATATAATCAATAACTTACCTTACAGAATTGAGGAAAGTCCTTACGTTTGGTGAATATATTGATATATCAATATTTTTATCTATAACGATTTTTTGTATACTGCTCATATTAGTTTGTCCTATTTAAAAATCGATTCCTCAAAAATGGAGCATTTCAAACCTTCGTAACCATAAATTTTTTGAAAAACGAAATAATGGACTACTTTAATAAACATATATATATTATATACTGAGAGCATGTGATATTATAATAAATCACTACCCTACGTATATCTGCGTCTATGCGTTCTACTCATTTCTACGTCTCCATCGACTATATATATATATTTTAATGCTCGCCAAGCAGCAAATAAATAATTCATATATATATTGTATAAGTCCCAGATATATTGTATCAAAAATAATCATTTTTAATAAAAACCCACAGCTGCTACTCCAGTAACACAAATATTACACTAAATAAAATAAACTTCACAATATACAAGTGTGAATAAGACTTCATTAATAATTAGTAAAAGAGACGAGAGCAGATGGATACAAGAGAGAAGCAAAGTAAATAATTCTGTAATATAATTAAAATATTATCATAAATATTTGCGTATTATACGAATGTATTATATATACCTTAAGGTATATCACGGTTAATATATATAGTTATAGTATAGTTATAAGGGGCTAATCAAATGTTATTAAACTATATAAATTAACTATATAAGTTGAAGTATTTAAATTCACAAATTGATATTCTAGATGGTTACTCTATATTATACTTATATTTTAATTAGTAATTTTATATATCTATAATATAAGAATACAGTATATTAATTTACTTTAATTTTATATTCTAGTTTTATTTTATTTTCAAAATTATTAAATAAATATATTTATATATATATTAAAATTATAAATAATTAATATATATAATAAATTAAATATTATTGGAAATAAAATAATCATGGTGACAGTATAAATAGGGAGTAGAAGCAAATCTTATCCTATGATATAATATTATATACTTTCTTACTAGTGTATTATACGTAAGAATTCGCGCGCACGTAAATTGCTGCGCAACATCTCACCCCCTGTCTTGAGAGAGTAAAGATAAGATATGTTATATTAAGGACTTATTAAGGTAAATTATTATATAATCTATTTACTATTATATTAGAAGTAAAGTTAATCTAAGTAAAAAAGACATATTTAACTAATACAGATAATATTAGATAGATATTAATAATAATAATATAATAGTATAATTAAATAAATAATTAATACATTTGTACGCATATTAAAACATAAATAATATATTTAATTAATAATATAATTAAATATATAATAAATCAATAATAATGGTAGAGATGAGTGTGATATATAAATAACAAATATAATAATAATATATATAATAATATATAATATATTATAATATAATATATAATTAAATATAAATATAATAATAATAATAATAATTAAATAAATATAATTTATAATAAATTAAATAATATAACAATCTGGGATTGCATCTCAGTTAATTATGCATAATATAACGAAATATGTTAATTTCGTATATATAAATATATATATGAGAGTGTGTATATATATATATTTATTAATTTAATTATTATTAGTTTATTTTTTGTGTTATGATATAGTTATTGAAGGTTTACCATTTGTAGATGTTAATTATTATTAATTGAATTGATAGTATAACGTACGTGAGTTGCGACACTGAGTATGTCTGTGAAAGCAACGGCGTGATTTTGTATACAGATCACTGTCAATACATCATGTCTCAGATGAGTTACATCAAATTTTGGACCGTGTCCTGGGATGATGATATCTGCCACCTTTGCAACCTCGCAGCGGTTCTTCTTCTGAGTCTGCTGATCAAAGCTTTGTTCCTTCCAGAGTGAAGCATCAACTATGTCTTCTTCTCTCTCGAAAAGATCGCCTTAAGTATAGAAAAATTTAAAGTAACTTTATAACAGAATATAGTATTATTCAAATGGCTACTGTATTAGTGATACTCTCGTGTTTACGTAAAACAGACAATTTCTATTTATTAATATACTATTCAGATCTTCAGTTATTATTTCATATGGTGTTAAAAATCACTACTTCATAGAATCCCCCATCTTAGCATCTTTCTACACATCATATTGAGAAGATCAAATAGTGCATGTATAGTAAAGTATACAGCTATATATATAGTTTAAGTGTGTTCCAATATATTGTAATATAAATATAAGTATGTACTTTCAGACTTGTATAAATTTCACTTTCACAAAACCGACAAGGACAATGATTTGTCAGCCATTTTCAGATCTCACTTTTTTTTCACTTCTTCTTCAGCATCAAAAATTATTTATTTTCACATTTTTTTCAAAATAGTTTTCATTCAACGTCTCCTTTTCACTTCCTCTTTATTTGATGTCAAGAGAAACTTCGGCTACTAAGCACACCTAGGCGCCAAACTGCATTACCACATAAAATAAATAATGAAGTAGATAGAGTAGAGTAATACCACTCATACTAATAATAACGATAGATCCAACAATAACTCAACTCGTTAATATCAGAGTTATATCCACCTTATACCAGAATTGGCCTGATATTTGAGAGTAAAATTACCTACTGAAATGGATGTGTGTCTTTCATATATATTTAATTTTTGATCCAGCGGAGGCGTGCAGGGCTCTCTCAGCCCCTCCCTCCCCTCACTATATATCTATCTTACCCCACCTCCACCTCCTACATAGTCTAACTCTAATTCCAGACAATTGTGGCATAGTGGTGGTCACATATGTATAACATTTTTTCTTTTTTTTAAACTACACAGGCAATATAGACGTAATTAGTAGGTATACTGGAAAGCTCGATAACAGATATGAGGAGCACCAGAAGGTGGTCGTGAAATACCACCGCACCAAGGACGACTATTCTTTAAAAAAGTCAAATAAAACGATCTCTCTACGATTTACATAGTCTGGATTTTGTATCGCTCTTCACACTTCCTTAAAATTACCCTAACTCAATCAATAACCAGTGCTTTAAATATCCTTATGATACAGGTGTAGTACTTTTATTCCTTCTAGTCCTTAACTATAGTGTCCCTTATACCACATCTTATATCTCTAGACGACAACATAATATTAATCCGGTGTGTGTGTTCACCACAACAAAATCAAATCATATGTTAACATATGGCGCATGAAATATAATATCCTATATGCCTAAGTACTAATAGGAAATACCTAAGCCCACTACTATTCATTACATTATTATACTATTATCAATGATGACTTAACACTCACATCTATACTAATAGTCATACCATTACCCCACCTATTATAATTTTTACTATTTCAATATATTTACTATATTACTAATATATCACATACTAATATATATATTAATATCCATTTCACACTTATATATACATATACATAATATTTTAATTCTGTCCATCTTACAAAATTATTCCAATGCATTCGCAGAGTATACATAATACATAATAATCATTAATTAATATATATATACCTAATTATCAAAATGAAATTTTTATTTTCACCATATTATTATATTAATCCTATGTCATAACAATCTTAGTAATGAGCTATAATAATCATATACTCTTGGTACGGTCGGGTTGTTATCGCAACTCATACCCAACTTTTCTCACATTATTTACCCTCTTACAATTATTAGGCTTGTCCTACCGGGTCAAATATCCTCAATGTTCCGTGGATACCGACGTACATATATAATTTTAAACTTACGCAATATTATAATACTTATCATAACTGCTATAATACTCTTTATTCTCATTCGTGTGACCATAATGAGTAATCCCTCTCAGTCTCAACTCGTCATATACTCTTTCTCAAATCATACATAATTAATACCTGACATAGTAATTTTCTCCTCTTACTCTCGTGCCTTCTCTCTCTTAGTTTAACGAGTAAACAGCCTGATATCTGTGACGCGCGCCTAGCTCACATAATACACTCACTCACGAGTATATGGTCTGCGACATTATAGTCTGAAGATCTGTCCTATTCCAAATCATAACAGAGTGCTGGCTCAGTGCTCCACCCTTGACTCTTATATACTTTATCGTCCTTCGCATCAGCCCCGATGTTCCCGTGCACACCGCGTCTAAGTTATGGACAGCTTTAAGTTGCATTGTAGTGCACAAATGTGCAGTAAACTCGATCTACGTCTATCTCCTCACGAATTTATTGATTACGATACATCGTATATAACTCTCGAGAGTCACTCAGCTGTTTAGAGGCTACTGCGACGGTCAGTAACCATTGAGGCGCATAAGAATTATTCCTCAGAGTACATGTGTTGACGAATTGGATAATGCTCATGGAGCGTTCTCCTTCAAATATACTAATAATAACTTCGTGACTCGCTGACGGCATACGTTAGTTACCAGTCAACTGTGCACGCAAGCTCAGTGTACTCTAACTCCTACTGCGTATACTAATAGTGCGCATAGCATCTACGTCGCGTGGCACGGGCAGAAGGACACATGATGCGTATCGCAGTTCACCTCGATCTCGCACTTCGGTTTCGTATCGTGCTCTGGGAGATGCTAGTGCGTCGGCACGCAGACGGCAGCTGACCGGCGCTGACTCTACATGTCTCCTCACACACACACTGCGTAGTCCGAGAGAATACACCGGTCAAGCACACCATATCCCTAGTAGCATTATAATTACATACGAGACTAATAATTGATCTCGATTGTGTGGCTAAATGATATATATCGTTCCCTTAATGTGATTATCTGTATGTGTACTTAACGGAACATTATCCGGTTCTATACATCTTCTTTGAGAGCCATTTTGAACAAGACTCTCTAACCTCTGCTTTTCTCTATGCTCTCCTAATGTATAAAGGTACGCACTGAATACAGTGCCACTCTACACACATGGCTCCTCACACACGTGCTTCATTAACAGATGTCCCCTCCTCTTTACTCTCATTAGCGCCTATCGTAGCACCAAACTGGTCTAATCCAGATTTTAGTGTGTCTTCCCTTTATGAGCTTTAAACTGCTCTTTCCTATTTACCCTCTAGTCCTCTTCTATACCTCGCATCCAGTCATCGAGAGTGAGCTCTCGTTAGTACAATTTGCATACTCAAGTGCTATATAAATTATAACTTAATAGAATGTTATCACTGATCTTTACTTGGTTTTACAGCCTCGTTTATAATAGCTTTTTCTATTGCGACCCCAACTCTCATGTATACACACTACTCTCTATGATTCTCAGAACATCTCTCTCACTTCCTTACTTCAAACACCCACCCTCCATTTCACCACTGTGTTCTTTCACTTATACCTACCTTATTACTCATAACAACAGCTCCTCCTTGTGTCTCTTGAAAGGTCCAGATTTACGTCGTACCATCTTCCACATACTAGCTTAGTCATTCGTACTATTCTTAACCATTTCATAGAGCTTCTATAGTTCTCATCTCTAATCAGTACACTATTTCAGCTAGTATATAGCATATATTTCAAGGCTCTATAGCCACTACTTACATGGAATTCATAAAATAACACTTCGTCATTTAATCTTTCGGATAAGAATGTTATTCTATTCGCATCTAAATTGTACATTATCTAACAAATGTCTAGACCATCTATCTATACAATATCATAAAACTAGTCTAATATACATACATTTTAAACTTACACGAAGTACTAAGTCCGATATATAAAACTATTTCTCCATAATGACTTTCTTTCTTTTTTCTTTCCTACTTACTTTTATTGTCTTATTATTTCTCTGTTCTTCACCCAATTCACCACGTTACCGTCATTCCCTTCAACCGATAAAAATTTTTAAAACAGAATTACAGAGATCTTTTTATTATTATACCCCATGCGTCCTTTACAAAACCTTACATATTCAATTGTTCCTGCAACTTTAATGTACAGACTTCCGCTTATTATCATATATTTTGCATCAAAATACTCTCTCCTCTTCCCACCAGATGCTGTCTACACTCATATATTGCTAATTGAAGTGACAATATCGCTGATCTTGGAGTACGGCCATTACAGCTATTCTATTTTAGCGCGCCGAGCGCTTGAGTTTTGCTTTACGGCACATAGAGGAAAGAAGAACAGTCTTAGAAAGGAGAAGTTCTTGTGTCACGAACTGATAATCTTCAAACGCAGCAAACACACAAGAAGAACTGAGAAGAAATTATGCTAGGATAAATATAATTGGCAGGAACGACATGAGCATTGTTCAGTAAAAATAAAGTGCGGACATAATATCGGAACTGTCTACTTTTATTGCTTTAATGGAGTAGAGACGACACAGTGTAGATATTATACACTGCAAGATGACGACCAATACAGGATAACTGGTTCCATGTAAAATATTTCTTCTTATGAGGACATTTATTGATGATTGTCCAGACAAAGAGAACATAAATCGCGCAGTTTAACAAGGAGAATCCTCGCTTCCTTACTCTCAGAATTGGTGTTATAGAAATCTATGCCACACGAATGCACTCATCATCAATCCACTCTATCAGATCTGGAGAAAAATATTTTTGCCTTTAGTATTTGATATTAACTTGTGTTCTGTATTTCATGGACGAGAAATGAGATAAGTACCATTCATATACACTTTATTCAAAAAGATCAAAGAATGTTAGTAGTGGGATGGCCACTTGGCCAGCTCCATTGTCCACTCTGAATGTCTATATAAATTATTTCAATGGATATCTTTTGAGTTATATGACGTTTGAAGTAGATGATATGTGAAAATATGCTATGAGCGAATATTAAACAATAGACCTATTTCTGCTATTAGAGTATAGACAGATAGAAAAAAGATGAAACGTGAACATAGAGAAGGTGAACAGAAGAGAAGGGTACAGTAATTATGAGCATTGGTAAAGAGGTTATTTGATGGAGACGTAAATTAATAGGTGTGAAAGTCCGAAAGTATAATAGCAAATACTCAAAATCTAAAGACTTTCAACAAATAAAATCAGCTCTCTTTCTCTCTAGGAATAGAGGAATATGGTGATATCAATAATGAATATTTTTCCATCCAATAAGTGTATCTGGAATCATAAAAAGAATCTCACGCGTTACCAGGTGAGTATCGACAGGGAAAATAATGATGGCACAGTTCAATGTGACTCTCAGACATTTTGGGGAAAGAAAAAAAAACTATATAGTTTAATATATTAGTGATTACTTTTAACACTTATTTAACAATCCTAACCTAAATAATCAATTTATATCAAACCTTATACCTTAATCACCTAAACTTTTAATACCCTATACCTAACTTAACCTATTTAAAGATGCCTTATGACGTGTGCACCGAAATATAATTAAGCCATGAAAAGCGTCTTAAATAACCGATGTACGGAAATTCCATATCCATACATAAGCCTTTAAACTAATACTTATAACCTAAACGTCCATAACTCTAAACTTATATATACTTACTTATGTAATCCATCTAAAACTCATCAACCTCATATAATATACTATAAATACCTAACCTATACCGTCAACACCACTAAGACCTAACGCTAATCATCATAACCTAATCATCTTATACCTAACCCTATATAATATCTAACCGTATAACCTAACCTTCACACTCATATATGCTCATAATCAGATACCTTGTCACTTACAGGCTGGTTGCTCAAGGATCAAATATCTTATATATTATATATTCTACTCATTTATTATATAGTCTGTGATCTGAACTACTATTCTTCTCTAGCTACTCTATTGCCATACACCATTTATACGTTAAACTTAGGTCCCTCCTCCTATTGAGAACTTTAGCAATGACATACTACACATTAACTATACATACTTATTTATAGTGCTGCGAGCACACTTTACTATACTTTCCTTATTTCTTCTTTCACTTGACGTGTAATTCATTCTTCAGGTCGAGAACGTTACATAGTCTATATCTTATATACATTACACTTACTTACTTACTATTACTTATCGTGCATATACTAAGCGACTATTTCGACCCGTGCCCTCCATCTCATCATCTTATCTAACAATCACGTTGCAGAACTACTCACTCCACTTTCAGCAATCATCTTTAGCTCACCTCCAACCCCATCTCTATCTAAGCAGCGCTCAACTACCATCTCGAATAGCAGACGTAGTGGAACATCCATCGAGAGGTCAAAGAATCTTACTTGAATCACAAGCGCAGATTTCCCGCTTCCATCTACCTATGACATAATAGTCGTACCCGTGCGATTTAGGCTTTGGTTGCCAGACACTCATTAGCCACCACATTTGTGCTGCCGACCAGAGATTTTCCGCTCAAATGCGCACTTTACTGTATCAATTAGTTATGCGACACTCCTGATAGTACCATTAAATAGGTTATTAGTTTTAGATAGTCATCATTTGTCAGTCGAGACGGACATTCATTATTGTGACAGTATGTGAGGGCTAGAGAATGCAGTTAGGTAATTTTTAAATTGCTATACATATATCTTTATTTTTAATTTATATATTAATTATTCTTCATATATTATAAAACGTAAATCTCTATAACTAACATTCACCAGAAGGCTTTACGCTACCTGTCATGTTGGTATCCAGCTATTCATTCGTTCATTACTGGCCCGAATAACGCTTGAAACTCCACAAGTAAATCACTCTATGAATAATCTCATTATCTCGGCTCGCCTAATGGTTATTGTCTAAGTATGACGCCTAGTTACTCCAGTTAACACTTCTCAGTACGGTTTTCGCTACTCCATAGCTCAGAACTGTGCAGCTATTACTTTCCTTTCGATTAAGTTCAATCCACCTCGCTTTCTTCACAGAGAGCTGGAGGTCGCCAGAGGAGAGATCGTGTGCTCTCTCTCGCGCATCGACAGCACTCGGTCTAGAACGCAGCAGAATAAGAGATGCTAAGAGAAGGTAAAGACATAGAAGCGCAGACAGGTCCTGAAGATATAGCGAAAACCTGCTACTAAGATTCCCTACGTCGTCTCCACTCTAATCTTATAGATGACCGAATATCTATGCCTAAGACAGCTCTCTCTCCATAATGATACTCTCAGAGCTATTACGTATGTGCCTAGGAGAACTTCTATGGCCGTTCGTCATTTGCGACCAGGAAACTCACTTGCGGAAGTTTCTACTTAGACCAATCACACTCCACTCACACACACATCATAATTATAACATCTCAACAACATATATTTTATTTATAATAAAATAAGAATATAAGATATAAAAAATGTTATACTCCATACAATTTTGAAAAGCTAACCTTTCTATTAAGTTACTAACCTCGTTGAAAAAAAAAAAAAAGATCCTCTAAAAATGATTATTTGTACGAATATTCTTCTTTATAGACAAATATTAATATTTAGTGCTGATAAAAGATTGATTTTAATTTCATATATTTTAAAATCTCTTATTTAAATTAATTTAATTATATTTTTCTTGTCCTATTTTTTATTAATTTTTATTGTGTGTGTGTGGTTTTAACATATGGTCTATCTAACTTAAATTCTAGCCACAATCATGCAATATACTTTCTTCTTCGATTCTCATTAATTTAAAAACCCTTTTGCAATGGAGGAAGAATCTTTTCTACCTTCTTCTCAGTCCGTCCTGTTGTTCTTTCTTATTTCTTTTCCTCTGCTGCCTTTTACGAATGCTCTCTGATTTCGAGAGTACGATGCTCTGTCGTGTTGACGATTTTTTTTGGAGTATCTCCCTTTACTTTAATATCTTAGGTATTGATGGTGTCTCTCTTGAAATTAATCATAGTTACTTATCATGTGATCTATCTGTGATAGTTGTATGTGTGTGCTCCTTATATCTGTTGATCTAGATCTTTTTTGAGTGTACCTTTCTTATTCAGTCTTTATTGTGAATTAGTCGTCGATACTAATGCTATCTATCTATCTATATCATTCTATTTACTTTAACTAGCTAATCTCTCTGTCTGTTTCATGCTGTCTGCTGGTCGTTTTACTGTTACTGTCTGTTATCTATCATATTTAAAAAACTGTAAATTAAAATTTGGCTACTAATAACGATGGACATATTATTTATTGTATTACTAAGTCCTTTACAATAATATATAAATATATTAATCCTATAAGGCATTTCATCCTATTCTATTAATAGGAGAAGCTTAAAAGTGAGTTAATGTAACACTGAGTTGTATATAAATTAGATTGTAAATTTTCACTTAGCTGCTTTAGTTTTTTGAAAATGTGGTTGTGGATGAGGAGCTAAAGGCTACGAATAAGCTGTCATAATGATATTTGTATGTCAAAATCCTATCAATGCACATTCGATATATTAACTAAGAAGAGATCTGCATTGCAGCCAAACTCCATTGTGCAAAGGGGTCTTTAAGGAGAACTTGTCCCTGACGAGACTTTGTGAGACTAGCGAACGCGTAGATAAGTCGACCTCCGCAATTCTTCATAACAAGTGAACTAGATGATTTATTATTTCCATGTATCTGATCACGTGATGATGTATATATGATTCGGCTAAGTGTTTTCAGTGAGAGATACTTTGTCGAGATGAGTAGATCAGACAGTTATGATGTGACTTTGATTGTATATATTGTCTTAGTGTTGCTAACACCTTTTTTTGAGGAATTCAAGATTATATTACTCTATATATAATGAAATATTTTTAATGTGGAATTTTTGACAATCTATAAAAATAGGATATACTATTCATGCGAAAGGGTCTAATAGTAACATATACGCGCTTTATATAGATTTAGTATTGTCACAAGACTTATATTATTAAAATTGTTTAGCCGCTGCCTTTGTTTTGTTATTTAGTTTTCATAAGTATTTATTATGTACAGCTTATATATTAATTAATTATAAATTATATATAACACTCTATAATATATTAATAATAAATTTATACTTCTGATATTATAAATATATATATATATAAATATATTATATATATACTATACCAAAATAATACTTAAATTCCTTATATACGTGCGGTGTAATCTTAATATCTCTTTACATATGATAAATTATTATTACATGTATTTATATCTCTCAGTGTACAATTATATTTTTACTCGGAATCTTTAGGTTTTTGGCATTATTTATTTTACTTTCTACTAATGCATTATTTTGCTATCAAATTTGATATCGTTAATAAAGTGTTAGAAATATATATTATTTATTTATTTTATTTATTTATTTATTTTATATTATTTTATTATTTTAAATTCTAATTATTATCAGTATTTCATTATATTATTTATTATTTATTTTATTATTATTTATTATATTATTATTTATTTCATTTTTATCTAATTATTATTATTTTAATCATTATCTCTTTAGTATTATTATATATATTATTATTATTTATATAATTATATAATTTATCATATTATTAATATTATTATTATTATTATTATATATATTATATTTAATTTAATATTTTTTAGAGCTTATTCAATTGGGCAGAGTAAAGATAATTGTTGCCGTTGTAATCTTGCTGCACTAAGAGCCATTACTGGATTGTGACTGAAGAGAATATTGATAGAATCTTGGCTTTGTTCATTCAAATGATGGTTCATCACTGCTTCTTTAATTTGGGGGGATATAATCTTTTCACATCCTCAGACAGTTACCGAACAAAAAGGGATTTGGTTGAATATTTTGCAATAAATAATATATCCGCTGTGCTTTTATTTTTATCTCCAGTTCATGTTTTCATAACAATCTCTACGTGATATGAGAAATACTTCAGATCATGATAAAGATAGTCCAAACTATCTAAAAATAGCTTAGATCTCTTAGACTAATGCCGTCCAATATAAATAACATTTTTGATTTTTATCTAATAATATATTTACATACTACTTAAAAGTACACTTATTTTAAAATCATTTAAAGTCAGATAATAAATTGACTACTACGCTCATTAGCAATACTAGTATCGAGGAACTATCAATAGTAGAAATAGAAATGTAATACAATTAGTCGGTGTAAACGGTGAATTGAGTCGGTAATAATTGGGCCTAGAACTCGAGAATGCTAAATGATTGTGCAAGCTAATTTCTTTTAGTCCTGTAAGCTGATTTATATGTGTGTGAATTTGCACCATCTTATGGTTCCTCTTATGAATTATGTAAGAAATAGAATTGGTGTCTATACATCAATGTAATATATTGGAAGTCCGGAGAACATTAGTAAAGATAATTGCAAGAAGTATGAGTTTAGAGACTATTCAAATTGTACCTTATTGCTCAGTGTCGTGAAGTCTCTGTGCACTCTGTCACATGTTGTAATGAAACTACATAACAAGATACAAGAATAAGGATAGTAGTTAACGTAATAAATATTCAATCAATACGCCTGGTAACAACCACAGACATTAAGTGAGTACTCGCATCAACAAACTATATTACTTACTCATGTTGATGAGACACGGTACAAAGGTAATCATCCTAGTAACAAATTACAAACTACACAAAAAATAACATAAACTAATATAGTCTTACTATACATATATATACTACATCACAACCATTTATTATCAGGTTACATACATAAAATGTACACAACAGCGAAAAGCAAGCGATATATGTAGGATATAATTTATAACCATAGTATAGATGTATATTACTATAGCCAATATAATTATATTGAATAAAATAATTAATAAATATGTAAAAATGGGTTTTCCCACATTCTAGGTATAAGTAATATAGTATATATAGTAATATGGTATAAGAATTACCTCCTAATATATTATAAATAGACGTAAGAATTATTGGAACTAAATTAATAACAATATAGATAATATATATATACTTAGTACTAATTCAATTAAATAGATCACATTACTATTTGATTTAAAACTATCATTTATATATATATTATATATATATTAATTAATATATATATTATTATATTAATATTAATGATGGTGGAGGAGTACACGCCATACTATACTGAACATTGAAAATTTAACCCTTACCCATTTTTTATATGATAGTAGGCGCTTTCATCGCTAATTATAGCGGTTTCATATACTTAGGCAATCACAATGTGCATTCATGTATACATAGGCTATACATAATACTATAACCTATCACAAATATAGTCGCCCATACCGCCATAATCCTAAATAATACTACCATTCGTTAATAAATAACTTAAACTACTGCATAGAAACACTCAACCCCAAACTTCGTCGATTATCGAGAGCTTCTATACTAAGATACATTACTTTACCCTAGTATGAATCGTGTTAGTGTCAGATGATCCTGCCTGCGTGTGTACCGCAGGAACAGGGAGAACGCGATTTCAAGTTGTGTTGATCGGTGCTGCTGGTGTGTCAGTGGTCGTATGAGTCGGACGTATACGATGGGCGTGGAAAGAGAAGCAGACTGGTTTTGTTATGGTAGAATTCAGCAAATGATCGCTTATTGGAGCCCTCGCTAATATTAGTGCTATCAGTGCTTTTCCTTGCCTTGACATTAGACAGTTAAATTGTCTAGATCGACAAGGCCTCCGCTAGAGAAGAGATACTCAGTGATCTCGTATATCACGGATCTCATTCAAACTTTCGTGCTTGAAACCCCTGTTGAATTGTGATATTGACAAGTGCCGTAAGTTGTAGTGGCTACCATAAACTTTCGATTTACTTCGGTCTAAATAGCTGTTTATCAAAGACCATACCTACTTAAGCATTTGTGTTAGGTCTCAATGAGAAAAATGTTCATGTTAATCTGCCGCTCGAATAGCTCATCCTGGTGATTTTGCACCCAGGGAGAAAGAGACAGAGACCTGATAGAATAATAGCTTTGTTAAGGATATACCACCCTTGAACATATTCGACGCCCATCTATAAGTATAAGATGATAAGTGGTTTGAATAATGGCTAGAACCATCATTGATTCTGCCTCGCAATATGCCTGAACTCGAAACTCAATTGCACCATCGAATTACGGAAAAGGTGAAGAGGAGTATTATTAGTTGGTGATGGATGTGTGACAAGAAGAATGTAGAAGCTTGACGTACTGAAGTGCTGATGTAGGCAAATGAAGAAATGAGCTCTATGGCGTGCGAGTCTAGAAAGATGAGCAATTTGTAGCATGTGTTATAGGAGTAGAACCCTGATGGAGAATGAAGTCCAAGGCTTCCTAGAGCGTTGTTGATTGTGTGAGTCCTAGTAGATTACGTAGAAATGGTTATTAAGGTTATGTGCCCTTAAGAAAAGGATCAAGAGTCTCACGCTTGTGATTTGTGGACTTTCATATTTGGATACACCACATACTGACAGAAGTATAATACGTCGAAATATTATGCCTGGACCGAGCCTATCGAACATGTGGTGGTGTTTGAGAAGGATTTGAGGTAATGAATAGAATGTTATAGCACGTAGTGAGACTAGTGAAGTCCTAGCCGACGCTTCTCAGAGTTTGATAATGTCTAGAAGTGATCCGAGACCTGTTACTACCATGGTAACTTGTAGATGTTTGGTAATAGATATGGGATATCACTCAAAAAGGGGTAGGATTAAAAAATATAACCATTTTGGTGGTTGTTAGGAGTACCCATAACCTAACCCCGAAGTGTACATTTCGGCTAATAACGCTCCCAATGCGACTGTGGCAGGGTGCGAAGATATAAGATGGGATGAAACTTGAGTGTGTAAACACAGTACTTCAAGGGTCCGTCTGAGAATGAGCGTAAATAAGATAGTTGTAATCCTAATTCCTCTCAATATTGTGAATATGAGAAGCTAAGGAGGGATGTTAGCCTCATGATACGATAAATATGTGTCTAGCACAACAAGATATAGGTGGGCTCCAGTCCTGCCTAATGACTGCATATGTAGAAGACAAACAAGATAGTAGTAGAGTCTTCATTATAAGTAGAAACTCACGCTCATATCTCTATGAGATATATTGTATTATGATAGGAAGGACGTCATCATATATATGAGTGGCAGGACCCAGTATTGATAGAGTAGAGATCTCACTCAGTGTACTATATCGAATGCTTGTGTACAAAAGTTATGAAATCCTCAAATATAGGAATTTATGGTGAGAGACAAAAAAGGTGAGTAGTGTACTGCTCAAACCAGTGTTATATAGTGAGTCTGAAGCGCAGTGTGGAAAAGTTCACGTTAGGGGCATTCTCGACGGTGAATGTGGATAGACAGGCAATTATCGATGATACCAAATTATTCTGTGGTTGATGTGACTCGTCCTGCTAGACATCCTCAGTAGTGGCTTATCTCCCTACCTGTATATTAATGTATAGAAATATAATTGAACACAAATTCCTCTCGCCAGTGATATTATACTATATATATGTATGTGAAATATCTGGCTCTGCTGTACGAGTTCAGAGATGTGATGAATAGTGAATAAGGTGAAATACTGCATATAAGAATACAGTTAGTGTGGTAAATTATATAGAAAGCAGTCGTCACTGCTTCGACATGTAAAGTGTGAGTCGACATAATCATCGCTAACATATAAGTACTGAGTAAAATGAATACTGTTACGTAGCGCCCTCTAGCTCGTCTAACGACACAAATACTACATATCTATCACTACTTACAACATATTACACTACTAACACACACACACAACTCTACACGAACAACAAAATAATACATTCAATACATACATCACAACAACACTAACATTGAATACTGTAGCAACCAAGGCTATCGGACAATACTCGACAGCATATCTTGCTCGTCTCTGGCTTAAACTTCATGCAGTTGACTAGCCATCTTGCTTACTAGATAAAGTATTGTTGCACAGCTAGCTACATATATACTTCATATCGGTCTCACCTTACTCTTAACTCATCTAACTCTCTCTTCTATTACTCCTTCTCTCGTTCTGAGTCTCTCTCTTCTCTTCTGCCTACTCTTAACTTAACGTACTCATAGTACGTGGTGTTAAACGATGTGTGATATACAGGCAAACTGTAGTTGACTGGATGGATGTATATATAAATAGAAATATGTGTAATGAACATTAGACAAGAAGAATTAAAATGTAGATATACATAAAGGAGAAAAGTGCTAGGTTACATTAAATATAAATTTGTAATAGTAATCCGAATTTATATTATCATTGTATCATATATATAAATAGTATCATATTATTAATATAGAAAAATACTTGAAATAGTTCATATAGATCGTATATCATATTGAGAGAATTTAATTACTTATAAAGGTCGATGTATATTATACCAAGTGATTAATACTTTAATAATCAAGAAGTTGATAATTGTGATGAAGTGACGCAAACATGTTATGTGATAATTCGTATTTGACTATATAACCTGAGGATTACTATATGATCCTCTACTCTGGTGTCTAGAGAGAGGATCTGCGCGACGACGCTGAGGACAAAATACACAAGTAATGTGAATATCACGAATAGAAGTCCTCAATAACAAATACCTTCCGTGGAAGAGTGTGTTTTAAGTCGGCCGCAAATTGTCCCTCATGTTTAAAGAATCGAACAGACATAAGTGTCGACTATCATCAAGCTCCCAGCTCTACATCAAACATTCGCCCGGAATCATATGGACAATTTACGCGATAAGAATTGGCTCCGCGTTCGTCTCGAGAACTTATCGTATGGCGAATCGAGAATTCTCCGCGAGGAACCTCGAGAGATCTACCTGTATGAACCAGAGCACACAACTACCTTGGCTCGACGAACATTCGTGCATCTACTCCATGTTAATACACAACCAAGTAATGATGTCAAAACAAAGGCAACAGGTCAGAGTGTTAATCCGTGTGCCCGTCGATTTTGCACTCTCTCTCATAGCAAGTGCAACTACTCAGAGCAGCATATCATGGTTATTTTCTCTTATATGCCACGGTTAACATAGACGGAGGTTTATAGTAATATGTGTGAACTGAGGATTATCTGGGGATAGGTTTCGTATATATAGGTCGTCCTCAAGCGTTACACAAAAGACACCTTGTATACTGAATGGACTAATATCTGCTAGGATCATATGAAAAATACAAACATTGGACATTAGTGAAATGATCAAAGAGCTGAGGCCAGAAAGAATGTTGTAGGGTTGAGTGGTGGATTGTGCCAGAATTGTGTTAATAATATTGCGCTCAGATTATGAGAATGAAGGTTGTTCCCCATTTTCCCAATAATAAAAGGTAGGACAGATTAACCTCACTATGTGGAGCCTACATGTGCTGCAATACGCTCACCCTGTGACATGCATAATAAAGCTCGTAGACACTAAGCGAAGCAAAAAGGTGTTAGCTAGACAAACTTAATGTGCTGAATGAGACTCAAACCTCTGAACTCAAAATAAATTCTAATCCATATTAAGAGCAGAGTATAATCAAGATTCTCTTGATGGGAATCATAGCATTATGGTGTCGACGTGGAAGCATAAATATTATGACCTCCGTTACAAGGGATATTCTCTTGGTACCAGAAACTAGACTGAGTGTCGAGGGATTTCTTACTGTCACATTATCGAGTGATTTGAAGCTGTAAGTAGAAAATTTGTTGACTTTGTGACATTGGGTGGTTTAGAGTTAATGAACAATATAGAGTGTACGCTAAATTTTAGGTATATAAGTGTGTAATATATATATAGTAGGATTGTGTATTTGAGGTAATTCAATAATTCTTATAACATATATTTGAAAAACAATAATGTAATTTGAGAAATTATTGAATGATATTAAGATATAAGATAATATGAATAAAATTAATTGTTATAATATATATTAATTTATACGTGTTAATATTATGGAGAATATGTGCTATAATCTTAAAGGTACATGATATAAAATTATATAATTATAATGATAGATGATTATATGGTGTAAAATGCGTTTTATTTGTGCTGTTCTGGTTAGCAATTTTGTGATTATAATGTTATTATATAGGCTTTAATAGAGTATATGGTAGGTATAATTAAGTGGCCGTATAACTTAAATGGGGAAGCAAATAAGATAAGAGTGAATATAAGTAGGCTTAATGTATAATTACGGAGTGATAATGGTTATGGAAATGTACGCTCTGTTAATAATAAGAGACCGGTGTAGAGGATAATAATATAATAGTGACAATATGTCAATGTATCTATATATATATATTAAGGTAAATTATAGATATATTATATAATATAAGTATAGTATACCCTTGTGATATAGATATACTATATAATATAGTAAGTATAGTAATCATGTGAATTGTGGGAATGTAGGGATAGTGTTCCAAAGATATACTATAATAAAAGATATATGATTATATATAGTAATAGGGATGCTGAAGGGATAGTAGTAGGATGATATCCATAGTAATAGATATAATATATATATATATCATATAGTAGTGAGTAATATATAGTAAAATATATTAAATAGTATAATAATCTTAGTGATATACCGAAGCCTATCTATATACTAAAATAGTGATAGGAAGATATAGTGCAACAGGAGATGGTGAGTGTTAGAGATGAAACAGAAAAGAAGGGTTATTAGCATAGCATTTTCACCACTATGAATGCTTTTAAGTTGCATATAGTGTATAGTGAGGGAATCAAACTATTGTGATGGACGCTTAAGCTAATTTGAGACGTTGGTATACCATATCTTATAGTGAATGAATGGTATAAAAATATATAAAATCCCTTAAATACTCAAATAATTTATTTACTTCTTAAATAATTATTTAAGATAAAGTAAAGAAATTTGAATGGATTGTAGTACAATACATAAAATATCTAATATGATTTGTGTAAAAGTCTCAATCATGGTTTTCTGTAATCTTAAGAAAAGCATTGTAAAATATTTATATAAACAATTATACGAGGTAAGCGTCTTTCAAGAGAGAATGCGTATAAAATGAGCGAGCTTTATACATACAGTTGTTCATTCTTTTGTTCGCCGCTCTTTTCGTATTTTTAAGACTCTTGACGCTGTGATTTACTATAATATTGTTATAGATAGAGAAGACAGATGGATCAAAGGGTTACTTAGAAAATAACTATTCATCTATGTGTCACTTACTACGCAAAACGGGTCCTGGATTACGGAGACTTTGGATTTACTGGAAGGATGAGTAAGAAGAAGATCAGCCGAAGAAATGAGTTTAAGGAAAGTCCCTAAGAGTAAAAACTTCACTTATTCTTGAGGACCATAAGAAGATTCAGGAGGAACATTAAGGAAGAAGGTAAGCGATAGCTCTGTAAAATACCATTTCTAGGACTTTTTATTTTAGAAAAACAGAAGTTCGCCCAGAAGAAAAATAGGCCAGCGTCAAGACTTCCGAAGATTCCGCAAGCGTGCTAGCCTACGGGATCTGAAGGGAGTTAAATTTAGCGATTCAAAGCCCTGCCAAGGCGAGATCAGTTGATTGTGACAGCAATGGGTCCCCTGACGGTGAGAGCTTTTGAAAGTAGAGGAAGCGAATAACATAATTGGGGTGAGACCTGTTCTTATGGATATGATCAGTGATAGACTGGAAATTATTCAAGCGAAACAAATTTTGATACTGGACACTTAATCAACGATACCTTCACCCCATTCCTAAGCTTTTTAAGTGTTGTGTATAAACTTTGAAAACTTGGACGCGAATTAAAGAATGGATATTAACTTGTGAGTTAAGTTTATGTTCTAAATTGAGTTAGGTTTAGTAAGGGAAAGAGTCGCCCAGAGATTTTATAAGCAAAAGAAAAGATTGCTGCTGAGGTGCCGACGAGGCAAAAAAAAGAAGCTCTTGAAAAGTGCGGAATAAAAGAAAGAATGAGCTGCTGAGGCCACGAGGCGAAAAGAAAAAGCCCTTGTAAAAGAGAAGGAGAACGCGAATACGAGCTCAAGAGAATTTGGAAGCTCGCTATCCCTTCAGGCGAGGATAACTTATGCATGCACATCGGATAAGTGTTGTCAATAATAAGAGCCAAACGTGCCGAGGAGCTTACCTCTACTAGAGAGATCGACGGAAATGGGATGAAAATTGGGGAGAACTACGGCTTGAGAAAGCGATCATTGAACGATCAGAATACAATGAAGTCGAGTCAGATTTTAGATTTTGTTGACACCACCAAGGACTTTGAAGAAGTTTCTGAAGAAAATGGTGTCGAAGTTATACAAGAATCTGAGACTTCGATAAAACAGGAATGTGCGGAAGAAGCACCGAGTGTGAGGTTAATCAAGGGACGCCCACGCGCGAGGAAAAATAAAGGAAGTAAAACCACCGGACTGCACAGTCGAGGAAAAAGCGAATCGGCCCAAACAAAGACTTATATGAACGGTTAGGAATGAAGTAAAGAATTTAATGGGAGGGACGAACCTCCGGAAAATAGAAGATCCGTGTGATATTTTGAAAATAGAGGAACAACCAGAATGTAACGAAGTTGATTCAAATTTTGATGTCGATTTAGACTTTGATGATCGCCGTCAAGAACTGGAAGAAGTTGCTGGAAGAAAGTTAGGTGTTTAAGGACAGAAAACAAAGAATCCGAGACTTCAAGGAGTACAAGGGAAGAGGATCAATTGATAGAGTCAAACGAACCACTGTCTCCTATTCGGGTCAGACTGATTTCTCAAGAGGAGCTAGATCGGACATTCAAAATTTGGGAATGGAAAATGAACCAAGAATTGATTCGACAGAAGTTGTCCTAGATCGGAACGAATTTGATTTGAATTCGAAATTTAATGAAAAGACCCAGCACTTTGCAACTCCCTTAGTTACAGGAGATTCTGCCCAAGTGTGGCGTGATGTTCAGACAACCGACGGAAAGTGTTGTGAAAAGAAATTGCAGATGAAAGGGTTGGAGTCCGACAAAGTCACTTCTAATGTAGGTGAAAGAAATTTTGGAGCCCACGAAAGAATGGGAGAACGCGGTTGTAACCGTGGCAATAGGGAAAAAGGTGTCACTGAAGAAGCGAACTTTAAGAATTCGCGAAGGAAGATAGACATGAACGAAAATTGTTCAGATAATTTGGAAAATGAGACGCAGACACTACGCTCATTGGACGAAGATTACGCCTTGCAGATTTCCGCCATAAAATGCGATAAATCAAAAAGAACCTGACTGCAAATTGATGCAAGGTGCGTGGAGAATAAAAATGAATGAATCATGTGAAGTGATAGAGTATAGAAGCGATTAATATGCGAATAACCTGAGACAGAAGATGTTGTAAGTCTTTGTAGAAAGGAGAAGATCGCCGCCAAACTTCATTAAAAATTTCGTAATAGCGTGACTCACCATATCGACGGATCAAGAGCTCTTCGAATATGACATAAAAAAACGGTGAAAGACGTGGTTCGTTAAGAAATCTTGGTATATAGTGAAGCAAAAGGTGGCAAGAAGACACGTGATGGCTATACTGGTGAAGATACGACACATATCGTGCGACATTAGGAATTAAGTAACAATAGATATGGGAGAAAAACAACCAAGGAGAAGTTAAAAGGGTCTACAAAATTAAGACCCATAAACACTTATAAATGGGATGATCGGAAAGCGAAGAATTCGAAAGTTCAAGGAAGTGGGGAAAAAGGTACAGATATATGGTGCGGTCGAGTAAAAAAGATATCCAAAGTCGATCTTTTACGGACGCGCCTCGTGGAACAAGCGAAATTGAAAACAGCATAATAGGATAAAAAAATGGATATATAAGCAAAGCAAAGCATTATAAAGCGTATCCATTCCGCACGGCATTAAGAGGAAGAATGAAGCAGAATAAAATAAAATGTTGGAAATAGGATAATTAAAGAGATCCATAACGTCAGCAAGTACCCGCCTCCCGCGCATTGTGAAATTGTTAAGAAAGAGAAAGAGGCGGAATAATCCACCTATTTATGCAGAAATTTATAGCAAAAATTTAAAGTAGGATAACAGTATTCGATCCCGAGCCATGATTACAACAGAAGAGTTATTTGCTAAGATCGTGAAAGCTAAATATTTCTCGAAAGTAGATCTGAGCAAAAGGTATTGGCAAATACCGATGGATGAAGATGATATAGAGAAGACGGCGTTCGAGTTCCTGAAGATGCCGTTTGGATTGGTGAACTCACTCGGGGGCGACACTTGTAAGAGCCATGAGGAAAGTGCTCAAGGGAAGGCGGAATATGGAAAGTTACGTGGTGGTGTATACCAAGAGTTGGAAAGAACACCTCCAGGAAATAGAAGAATTGATGAGACGAGTGAGGGAATCCAGCGCCATGGCAAGAGATTCATCGAAATGTTTAAGTTGGAATGAAGAATACTGAATTCCTAGGACACAGGAGCCTTCAAGATGAGAAGACGTAGAATTCATCTGTGGATTGAGATGAAGGAAAGAAGTATCCTCAGGACCGTTTCTATCATCTTAATAAGGGGCATATTATCACAGATGAATTTTAGGAGATGAGAAAAGGTTAAAGCTGCATTGTCACCACTAGGAATGCTTTAGTCATATTTCTTAGTGAGATTCATCGAGAAAATATTTTCCGTAAATTAATTAGTATTTTTACCATTCTTTATAAGAATGGAGTAATTTTATCATCAATTCAATACTATTTAGACTGTAAAATTATTTAGAATAAAATTTTATGAGTTTTTGCAAATAATATCTAATATTGTAAGTTTATTTTTGTTGGAATAATTTTTAAGAAAGATTGTAAAAATATAGTATAACAATATACAGTTTGAGAGTAAAACAAGAGAATGTGTATAAAAGAGCGAGCTTTATACATACAGATTGTTCATTCTTTGTCCGACGGGAGCTCTCTGCGTTTCGTGAGTGTAAAAGTAGCATAATGATAGAATTGAAGCTCAGTAATCTCTTCAGGAAGAATTATAGTTGAAGACGGGATAAAGGGGTTAAATCATAATAAACTATTCATCTATTCTTCATTTACTACGAATATCGGACGATACATGTGTGCTGAGAACTTTGGAATATATTAAGAACTGAAGACTAGTGTAATTGAAGTAAGATCCAAGGGAATAAGTAAAGGAGCCTTAGGTGTGATACAATTCCATCGTTCATCTCGTAAAGAGGACGGATAGAGTATCAAGGATCAGGAGGAAACTTTATACGCCAAGAAAGGTAAGGAAGCTCTTAACAGACGGCCTGAAGTGCTCGACAGGCACTAATTGAGAGTACATGAGCACAGGACCGTATCGTCTTTCATGAGACCGAAAATAAAGACCCTCAGCGGCTAATCAGACTGGGGAAAAGAAGGTGTCACCAAACCCTAGACAGACGACCCCTCAAGAAGGAAATACCACGACAGTCTGTTGTAGATGGGCACACGGACGGACAAGGGAGGGGATCATTATTGTTGCACATATATATATATATATATATATAATAATATATATATATATATATATAGTATATAGTATATATATAGTAGTATACTATATATATATGTAAATGTATATTATTATATATCTATAGTATATATATATATATATATAAATCATTTTAGTATATATTATATATATATATATATAGTTAGAATATATATATATATATATATATTATATATAATAGTATATATATATTAATATATATATATATATATATAACTATATATATATATATATATATTTATATATGATTATATACAAATACTATATATATATAATATATATATTTAATATAGTAAATATATATATATATATTATTATATAATTATATATATATAATATATAAGTATATATCCAATAATATATATATATAATATTATACTATATATATATATTAATTATATATATATATTAAATTACACTATATATATAATAAGTATAGTATATATATTATACTATATATACATATTATATATATATATATAGTATATATATATATATTATATATATATATATATAATATATATATATATGGCTCGCAGTTAAGGAACGCGAAACTTTCCTACAGTAAGTATGGGTTCGACATCCTCGTTATCGGCTACGTGAACGGACATTTAAAAGTTGCCGTCAGCTAGGAGATTTCTGTACAAATTTAACGTATTGCCCAATTATACGGCATAGTGTATGTACACTAATCTCAACCACACAAATATCACTACAATCATAAACCAGCACATACAAACAGCAACAATCCATTCACATTTACAAACAGTCTTTTCTTCTTCTCGCATTGGAAGGCCGCGTATTAGGATATTCGAACCCACGCCCGCGGTGGCAAGTACTCCTGTTGGCTGAAGCAGGGCTTGCTATCGGGCCTCAATATCCTTGCACTTATACCACTCATTCAGAAACCCATAAAAATACTTTCCTGACCAATTTCCAATCTCAGGATATAGGTTATGTGGTGAGAATGACACACACACACACACACACACACACACACACAATATATTATCTATATAATATAATTATAATCATATATTGATGTATATTTTAATTTTATAATTATAGATTTATATATTAACTTTAAATGTTATAAAATATATATTATATATAATATATATATATATATATTATTATATATATTATATATAATATATTAGTAATATATATATATATATAGTTATATATAAATATATGAATTATACTATATTATATAAATACTGGATACTATATAGCACTATATTAGTGATATATAAATATTATAACAACCCTAGTATGAAACTATGGACAAATATAAGGATTATAGAATTTTATTCATATATATAGTTATAATATAAAAAAAAAATATCCAGCATCCTTAAAAATAATTTATAATATTATAAGTAATATATTACGCCGAAATCTCACTTCGGCTATCAAACAAATGATTAATGAAACTTACATTTCATTAATTGCGGGAATGAATTAATAGTTACTTTCAATCGTAGTGGCTTATTATTATGAGAGCCCGAGTGATGACATAGCGACATAATATGGCTTTTTCAATCAGATAAATGAAATGCAGAAGCCTGGGGTATTCGTTTAGATGCACAAATCTTGTGTTCGGTAGCACTATAATAAATACACAGAAACTAACAAATAAGAGATCGCGGCACTATAAC
>JABUQX010017462.1:0-18357 GCA_015478945.1 Trachelipus rathkii | reverse complement strand
GAAAATTTATAGAAAAGCGTAATTTTAGAAAGTTAAAATTTTTTGTAAAAACAGGCTTTAAAACTAATGAAATATTTGTATATAAAAACAAATATTGAATTTCATTAAAAACGTCAATTAAGAAACCTAAAACTATTAATAAATCACTTTTGCAGCTTTTGAAAAATTGCATTTCAATGAAACACATTAATTTTTTTATATGCTGAAAATTACCGTTAAAACTCAATTTAGATTAACAAATAATTTCAAATGTAAAATTTAGAAAAAAAATCTTACTTTTAAAGAGTTCTAAATTTGTTCAAATTTAAGAAAAAGCGTAATTTTTAGAATTATAATTTTTAAAAAACAGTTTTCACAACTAATAATATTTGGTGGTATAAAAAACCAAATATTGAAATTCATTAAAAAACGTCAAAAAGCTTCTTTTTTTGGGACGTGGATGCCTAGTGATAGAGCATCCGTTTTGTTAACTCTGCGAAGCGGTATCCAACGTTCGAATCCCGCTGACGAAGAGTAAAATCTTCTTTGACTCAATTATTGGATTCGAAACCGAGAGCTTTAAATAACTATGTTTGAACTTTCTTTTGAAAGTGGATAGCTTATGATAAAGCTCCGGCTCCTTTTATCACCAGCGACCGAGTCCAAGCGTTCGTATTCCTGCTGAGGGAGAGTATAAAATCTCCTGTGATCCATTTAGATCTGTGACTCATTGGGCCTTTGAGTACTCAGCAATTGAGATTTTAATTAAAATTGGCGGCAGGCCTTTGATACTCAGCATTTATGGATGAGAAAAACCGGTTGCTTTAAAAACTACGTTTGAAGCGCTCTTTTTAACCGTGATGGCCTAGTGGTTAGAGCATCCGATTGTTGTTAACCAGCAACGCGGAGTCCAACGTTCGAATCCCGCTGACGAAGAGTAATGGAGAGAGAATCTTCTGTGACTCATTCATTTAAAATAAATGAATGAGTGATAAATGAATGAGTCACAGAAGATTTTACTCTTCGTCAGCGGGATTCCCGAACGTTGGACTTCGCGTTGCTGAGTTAACAACAAACGGATGCTCTCGATCCCTGTACATCCACTCCCCAAAAAAAAAACGCTTCAAACGTAGTTTTAAGCACCCGGTTTTCTCATCCCATACAATTTTCAAAGGCCTGGCCCCCATATTTTAAATGAATGAGTCACAGAAGATTACTTTCTATCAGCGGTATTCGAACACTGGACCTCCGCTTTGCTCAGTAACAGTAACCGGATGCTCTAACCACTTAGGCCATCCACGTCCCCAAAAAAGAAACGCTTCAAGAATGGAGTTTTTAAAGAACCCGGTTTTCTCATCCCATAATTGCTGAGTACTCAAAGGCCTGGCCCCCACAGGAGATTTTACTCTCCCTCAGCAGGATACTATTAATAAATTAAATGAGTCACAGGAGAATTTACTCTCCCTCAGCAGGATACGAACGCTGGACTCCGCGTCGCTGAGTGAACAGCAGCCGAGACCTTTAAGCCATCCACTTTCCCAAAAAAAGAAAGTCAAGCATAGCCTTTTAAACTCCCGGTTTCGAATCCTATAATTGCTGAGTACTCAAAGGCCAAGCCCCCAAAGTATTAAATGAGTCACAGGAGAATTTACTCTCCCTCAGCAGGATACGAACGCTGGACTCCGCGTCGCTGAGTGAACAGCAGCCGAGAGCTTTATCCACTAAGCCATCCATTTTAAATGAATGAGTCACAGAAGATTACACTCTTCGTCATCGAACGTTGGACTCCGCGTTGCTGAGTTAACAACAACCGGATGCTCTATCCACTAGGCCAAAGTATTAAATGAGTCACAGGAGATTTTACTCTCCCTCAGCAGGATACTATTAATAAATTCGCTTTTCTGCTTTTTTAAATTGCATTTCAATGAAACACATTATTTTTTCAAATGCTGAAAATCCCGTTAAAACTCAATTTTAAGAATTACCAAATAATTTCAAATGTTGAAATTTAGGAAAAATCGTACTTTTAAGAGTTCTAAATTTGTAATGTGAAAATTTAAGAAAAAGCGTAATTTTAGAAGTTAAAATTTTTTATTAGAACTGGTTTTCACAACTAATGAAATATTTCTTATATAAAAACAAATATTGAAATTTCATTAAAAAAAGTCAATTTAAGACACCAAAAACTATTAATAAATTCGCTTTTCTGCTTTTTGAAATTGCATTTCAATGAAACACATATTTTCAAATGCTGAAAATACAGTTAAAAAATCAATTTTAAGAATTACCAAATAATTTCTAATGTTGAAATTTAGGAAAAATCGTACTTTAAGAGTTCTAAATTTGTAATGTGAAAATTTAAGAAAAAGCGTAATTTTAGAAGTTAAAATTTTTTATTAAAACAGAGTTTCACAACTAATGAAATATTTGGTATATAAAAACAATAATTAAAATTTCATTACAAAACGTCAATTTAAGACACCTAAAACTATTAATAAATTCACTTTTCAGCTTTTTGAAATTGCATTTCAATGAAACATTATTTTTTCAAATGCTTAAAATACCTTTAAAAAAATTTTAAGATTTACAAAATAATTTCAAATGTTGAAATTTAGGAAAAATCGTACTTTTAAGAGTTCTAAATTTGTAATGTGAAATATAAATTCTGAAAAATATCTTAAAGCAAATTGAGAGAAAAAATTAATTAAAACACCGAAATTAAATATAATATTAAACAGGTTTTACAGAAGATTAATGAATAATGATAATCAGATAATATATAATTAATAAACAAATCTTCAAAATGCATTACAAACCATGCATAACACAACATAAAATTAAAACTACTCTTAACAACAAAAATTATAAAATTTTAACTTTTAACTTAACAAAATAAATATTTTCAATAAATCAATTTATTATTTTTTATCAAATATGAAATAAATACCATTATAAACTCAATTTTAAGAATTACCATAAAATTTCAAATGTTATGAAATTTATATATAGAATATACAAAAATTCATACTAATATAGAGTCTAAAATTTGTTATACATATATAGAAAAATATTTATAAATATATATATGAGCCTACTCAAGAATTTTGACGACGAGCACCGCCTATACTAAGAATATATTTTTATTTTTAATATATCATATATATATTACATAAAATACTATAAAATATAATAATTATTGTATAAAAATAACTAATAATATTAGACTAAATGTCATTATAAAAATACTACATTCAAATAGAGCACCTTAAAAACTATAAAAATTCACTATATCAGAGGCACAAATATGGCAGAGAGATGGCACTGAATTAGTCTTACAATCAGCAACTTTAAAAGGTTATTAAAATACACGTTAAAACAAAAGCATTACATGGTTCTTCTGAATTATACGGAACTTCAGGAAAAGTTGATAGTTCTCAAATTCGTAAACTAGTCAACGGTTTATCCAATTTTGAAAGGGTACTATGAATGATGTTAAACTATCTGACTATTAGGCGAATGCTGCATGGTTAAAAAAGACACCCTACGCCTCTGTCTTTATCTTCAATGAACATATATATGATACCAAGTTTGATAGTCTTCAATAATGACTTAGATAAAAGAAAATCCAGACTCATTGTTAGAGTGGTGTAAGTTAAGAATAAGTTGGTAAAACCGTAAATATATCAGATTAAAAAGAAGCTTGGTCGATAACTCTTTGTAATACCCTTTTCCTCCTTAATAGGTGTTCAGTTAATCACTCAATATAACTTGATCTTTTAGTTTCTAAGGATTTACTGCTTGTAAGGAGCTTCAAATGTACACTCTAAAAGTACGAATATGTTTTTAACTCACAACATGTGTGTTTGTAAGTATTGCAGTCTATTGTTTTACACTAATGCTTTCTAATATAATTGACCTTTTTTAGGAATTGGCGACTAGCAACCAAGAGTTTCTGAGAATAGGGTCCCGTGAGGAATAAGTTACCCAATTAGTCCTTATATCTTCCAGGCAAAACAGGATATAGAGTTCTGAGGAGGGATGCACCCATACTTTGGTCGTGTGTTATACATAGTGGAATTAAGTGTTAATAATGTGACAGTTATCAGTACCGAACATACGTCTTGTTCATTCTCTACTAAATGTAGTGTCTCTTCAATGGTTAGGGATTGAGTGAGTGTATAGTTCAGACCCCTTACCAATTTGTTAGGACCCATTAGGGGAAAGGCCTGAGTCTTCTGTTCCCAAAGGGAGTGTCATAGTAATGTGTGTAAAGTGTAAGACGTATAACGATGGTGATGTGCAATCATAGTGTGAGTGTTGTAAGTGTGTTGTGTGTTGTTTTCTTTTGTACCGCCTGTCTCTGTGTAGTAGGATAATAGTAGACGAAATGGCTTCCCGTTCGGACCTCAATTAGAGCTTCCCTTCGTTATTGAGATCTCGGGTTTAAGTTGTATAAGTATGTATAATTTAAGTGTACTGATGAGACGCATCATTTACCGTTACGTTAAATGTAAGGTGCCCAATTATTGACAAAATGACCTAGCCTTTCTTCTTCGAGTGGTTCGGGAGTGTTCATGAATCGTACCTTACATGGGTGTGGTATAATGTTTCCAGTAGTGATGCTGGTATGAACCGCACTTACAATCCTCTTTCATCTTTTCCATTTTCATCAACCCCATACCACTTATCACCCACTTCGAAACCTCTCTAGCTCTATGGCCTGCTGCCTGGAGCATTAGTTTACTCTAACCGATCAAGATTCCGACATATTTTCAATCGGTGGTTGTTTTCTTCCTTTTCTTCAATGCTGATTGCCCATGCCCCAAAAACACAATCCTGAACAAATAACCTATCCCTTTCTTTTCAACAGGTCCTTATTATCTTCTTATTCCTTATCATCCATAGCCTTCCATTCTTGTTCATTCTTTGTTTTTAAAGTTCATCTACCAATTAAAGTTTTGATGATGTCTCAGGCATATACCTGATCCGTTAATGTTTTACCCCTGTATTTTCGTCACAGGAAACCTCAGCATATCCGTCAAGGGAAAAGGTCTCTGCCTATTTCTCGAGTTTAAATCCGCGCTCGCCACCATTGCGTGCATGGGTTGGGAATGGCGTGGTATGTGGTTTGATTTGCCCAAAGTTTGTGTGTTATATATAAAGTATAATTGTATGTTTATAAGTATAAAGTGTGTTGTGTTGGTGTTAATGCGCTGCATAAACTCCAAACCATCGTTGATATGCCTCATAGGTGGAATATGTGGGTTGCTGCTTTGGAATATGATTTCTGACTATCTCTACCTATTTGAGCTATAGTATTAGGTTCCATGAAATGGGCTTTTAAAAAGTCTTGAAACATAGAGCTGCTATAGTGCAACATTTCGTTAAACAAGTGTGCATATGTTTAAGTAGCATGTGTTGTGCTCTCTAAAACATTTTACGGAAAAGCTTCTCTCATAAACTATCGGCGTAAAAATATGTCGTTGTCATCTCTACACAACTATTGTGTGTGCTTGATGCACGGTTGGGTGACCTAACCAGACTTAACCTAACTATCAATATCTGTGTGAGCAACATCATTTAACAAAACTTTAACCTATCAACAGCCGTTAATATAACAATACCTGACCTAACTCATCCTCTAAACTACCAGTAATATCGTATTAATAATCATTAATACGATATTACTGGTAGTTTAGGTAGGTTAGGTAGATGGTGATGGATTATCAATTATAATTGGTAATCTATCACCATCTACCTGTAGTTGCTGAGATAAACCATATCGTGGATTTTACCCCTCCTTGCTGGCAAAGAGTTCATCAATGGTTCGAAATTTTCATATTTTGCATGTGGAAGATATATATATATAAGTTATATATTTATATATAATTATCTTACGATACTTGCATATATTATATAATATTTTATATATCTACGTTCGAGAAGCATTAGTGAGCTACTTAATTCATAATAATCAAGTTTTTATTATATATATATTATTATTAGTTGTAATATATATATAATATAATATATACTACCTCTCCTCCTCTCATCTCCTCCTCTCATTATAATATAGATAACTTGTAAGTGTAAAGAAAAAACCTCACTAACTAGTTATAATTCTTATACCCTAATCTAAGTAAAACCCCTATACAATTTTATAGGCATAAGGATTATTTTAAAGCGATGGGTACAAGTTAATAGTATATTAATTATGTTATTTCATTTTAAATAAATTCTAAATATTGTTAATTATACGCTGTCTTGTGAAATGATCTTTGTTCCCCGTTATAAGGGGTATTCCCTGTAATTAGTCAATTCACCTTATTCATAGTCTTTCCATAACTGTCTATTGTACACGATATTGTCGTAAATATCGAAACGACCTCGCCGTTGTGTGCTAAGGCCACAAACGTTAATGGAGAGTACTTATTGGTTATATGAGCTTTTAGCAACATGTTTATGCCAAGTATAATTTATAAAAAACTGATCTGTATCAGGAACATTTTTCATAACTCATTGTGTAGTACGTTACTCATATAAATTAATATAAAAATATACATATCTATGAGAAGAATGCTTCTTCCTTATATCTACTATAAATTTCTGTTATATTTTTGCTTTACTGCATTATATAACATACAATATTCATATTAATTCTCAATCTAAAAGAATTAATGGACCCATATCGTAATTCGAGGCTCATTTATTCCTCAAGCTCCTCTCAGGTTCGAATCTGAGGATTATGTTGTATGTCTCGAGACCGGTTGTTCATAGTAGAAGTTTAATTGGAATATGTATCGTTTGTTGCGTTTGTGTCCAATTATTCCTATATTTCAACATAAGGTTCAGAAATATATCTTCAGCATTTATGCTATTCTCACAATACACTTTTCCATCGGGATTATATGTCTCGTAACATACATTACAGTGTATTTCTTTACATTTATGTTGTGTTCGATTCCGTTTATTACGTGAATTAAGTATTAAATTTTATAAAAAGCAAGTTTCCTACTTTCAAATAATATATAAATTTTTCCGCATATATCCTTATGATTTTCTAAACATACTGCATCGTAGAAAGTTTACCGGGATTTGCACTCCCCACAGTTAAGTTGTTCTTTAGGCGCCCCACCCGACAATGAGATTTTCTCCGTACTCGTTCATACTTCATATATCACTCTGTTGTCCTTACATTATTAATATTCCTAATATTGTTCCCAGTGATGAAACATATTATCTACAAAGCTATAGCATTTCGCTTAACAAAAAACCATCACCCCTTGATATTTCGGGTTACCGATACCCTTCAATGGTTATAGACGTACTAGTTTATTAGGAAGGCATAGACAAATAGTGTTCTTATTTTCACTCTATTATTAAGCCTTTTATGGGACACTAGTAAACCACGACATATATAGAACCTTCGGATCTACTCGTCGTTTTCTGTGGGTGTAATGTATGTACCACACATCTCCGATAACATATTAATCTGTGTCCCGCATTTCATACTATAAAAACAAAAATACGGACCAATTCTTAGTAACATGGTACATGTTTATAATGGCAAATTTATCTGACCACTAGCGGGGCATAGTACAAAAAATGCAAGGTCCACAGTCAATTAGCTACTGTTTTCTACCCCCGGTACTTGTCACGTGTATTATAAAAAATTCGTTGCGTATAGAAACCTACCTATAGTGACCAAGACTTCCCTTATCTTTTGGGTCTTTAGTTTAGACATGCCAATCGAGGTGCTGAGCGTGGTCGCTTCTGGTTGCTTGTGTCATTATACAGTTGAGCACAGATGCTATGGCTTTAAAACCCACAACCTAGTTGCATCATCCGATTTTAATAGTAACTCTCTTTTTATTTATTCTATGTTGTTCTGTTCTAAATAAATGACACGTATTAAGTTTTTTGGTTTTATAAAAGTTTGCATTTGTGGGGATTATTACACCATTCCCTTTTGGGTTGTGAACCACCTTGACCTCTATAATAAAATCGGAAAACGTGTATTGGTCTCCTGATTGAAAAGCTGCTTCGAGTCGTTCACAGAGATAGGGTACAATGTTATCATTACGTACTATTTTTTTAAACGGGATATTCATGTAAAATTCATTCCTTGCTCCGTCATTGAACGTAAAGGTGAATCGTACCTCATACTCATTATATTTGATTTGACCCCTTAAATGGGTGATTATATCTAGGATAACACGACTAAAGGCATCGGAAATATCCAGCCCTTGATTAAACACTCTATCTTCAATGACTTTAATTCGATATTTGTGTATATCTAGAATCCCTGACTTTCTACCATACCCGATTCTCTTCATGTCGATGAACTCGGCGGTGAAGTCCTCATTCTTCCGCTTTTTCTGTTAAAAAAAGAGAACATAAGATAAATAAATAGCTCACATGAGTGTAAAGTATACTTTGCTTGTATATAGTTAATATATATATATATTATATATTATATTATATCGTTATATATATATGTGTGTTATTTAATATTATATATATATATATATATACTATATATATATATATATATATATCTATATATATATATATAATATAATATATCTAAGAAGAAGAAGAGAAGAAGAAGGAAGAAGAAGAAGCAAGAAGAAGAAGAAGAAAGAAGAAGGAAGAAGAAGAAGAAGAAGATTGAGATTGTTATACTTTGTTACTGAGGAAGAGATGTGAGAAAATACTAATAATATAATAATAATAATTAATAACAATAATATAAAATTGGGTCTAATTCACTAGACTAGAAAATATTTTTAGAAATAAGTTAAAGTATTAATGTATTCTTACTATATATATAAATAGTATATATATAATATGTCCATCTCTAATATAAATATAATAAATAATATTAAATTATTATAAGTATAAGTTTTTAATAAAAAATAAAAACGATATATATAAATGATATATATATATAAGGTTTATTTTATTATTACCAAGCTTGCAAAAATAACAATTAATTGAAAACTATACGTTATTAAAATGAAACTAATCTTATAATAATATATCCTATCAATTTTATTAAACAAAATATCACATTAATATAATAATATATTAATATCCACAGTTAAAAAAGGTAATAAATATATACAACTTTACATTGTGAGGCAAACTGGAATCAATTAATAAATTAACATATAAAGAAATGAGCACCGTACCACCTACTTATCTCGATTCCGAATCTTGTGTCGACTCCGTTCGTCTATCACCTCGCTTGACGTCATCATTGTCCCTCTAACATTACCATATCTTGTAAGGGAGATTCAACGAGGAGGCAGGCCCAGCAGCAAAACAGGTAATTTATGCCTAACAGTCACATTCATCTACCAACAGTATATGTTACGAGGACTTTTAGAAGGAGACAACCGGTAACGTTTGCGGACGATTGGACGTAGTGAGGTAACCTCCTGCTTGCTCCTCAGTCAGGGAACCCGAACGTCCTTCCCTAAACACCTGATCTGAAATTGACGAAAGTTTTGCTCGTCTTTAATCAATGCCGCTCTTGCAGTTAATTGGTCTATGCTAGCTCTATATGTGTTGTCCGCCAAACTTTAAATCGTTTTTGGGTTGTGCCTATTTTCGTATACTTAATCGTTAATCAGTAACAGTTTTTTCCAGACCATTACAAAACCCTCTACGAGAGTCGCTCCCATGTTCCCTGTTGTTGTTGTTGTTGTTATGTTATGTTGTTCTTTTTTTGGGCAGCCACTGAGTTTTCACCGTTATGAGACCGTAGGAAGCATGCATGCTTTATGCCCATCATGTAGTCTCTTATTCATTTGATTCCATTTGCCTTGGCCCACGCACCAGCATGTTCCGCTAAACCCAATATGATATAAACATATACGGAAAACGGAAAACTTTTAAATAAATAATAAATATAAATAAAAACTTAAAAACTTTTAGAAAAAAACAAAAAAAAAAAAAAAAAAAAAAAAAAAAAAAAAAAAATGTAGTAAAATAAAGTGGAAAAAAAGTTTTGTAAAATGTAGGTCGAAAGTATTAATCTTTGATTAATAAAATATGTAAAAAATTAACCTTTTATAAATAATATTTCCCGAATTTCTAATTATTATCCGTTTATTACTTTTGTAATAATTAAAATTTCTGACAAAATTGTTTTTGATAGTATGAAAAATTAATATATTAAAAAAAAAACTATAGAAAAAATCATACATGAACTAAAAGGCAATTATACATTCCAACTAATATCTATCAACCAAAAACACAAACTAAACTGTAACTATAAAAAAAACACACATACTGAGAGGATCTTCCATTTTTCCATTTTCGTTTTCGAATGCACAAGTTCTGTAATAAGAAAAAAATAATCTAATTATTATATTATTATATTCATTATTATTTATAATTATATATTATTAATTTATAATTTTAATTATTATTATATATTATTATATATTATTATATAAATTCTCGATTTTAAATATATGAATGTACAAAACTAGATGCTCACAAGTTGGCTCACAGTCTATAACTATCCCAACATCCCTCAGTCACCATTTATATATATATATATAATTTACCCCGTGTTAATAAAAAACT
This sequence comes from Trachelipus rathkii, assembly GCA_015478945.1. Classification (NCBI taxonomy): domain Eukaryota; kingdom Metazoa; phylum Arthropoda; class Malacostraca; order Isopoda; family Trachelipodidae; genus Trachelipus; species Trachelipus rathkii. The sequence continues at coordinate 7,779 of JABUQX010017462.1, read as the reverse complement.
TATTTGCGCAATATCCACAAGCTCACGCCCATTATCAAACAGGTTGTTGTATATTGTTATATATGAAACTGTATGTATTTAAATGTGTTCGTCTCTTTAATGAACAAGTAACATTTACAAGATTAGCATCAATGTTACTAAAATTCATCTTCGATTCAACCATTACATCTCTCGTTTGTGGGCCAATACAGAGATCAGGTAAAACGTTTGCGTTATTTAAAATTTTTAAATCATCCTGGACCTTATTTTCGAGCAATAATCCAGCTAAAATTATACTGTGGTTATAATGTTATATCAAGAAAAATATTTAACGTATATAGATATATATATTAATTTAAATATTATAACTTAATAAAGCATTCATCCGATCGAAGGTTGTACCCTGATGACTGTCAACCTAGAGGCGAAATATTCTTAAAGTAGGGTCATTAAAAGTTATTAATCCTTGATAGACTCTGATGCTATAAAATGAATGAGAATAGCTGAAACTTTCACTGTTACCTTCTCATCATTTAAACGTCACGGTGTTTTTTATAACTCAGAATTTATCTTTATTTTTCATCCAGAATAATTAATATGAGAGATGTGTCTTTTAATACATAATAATTCAATATTTATAAATAATATAGAGAGATAAATTTGGTATATATATCAAAGAAGATTAGTGATAAAGATAATTGACGAACAGATTTAAGTTCCAGATTTAATTAGTGATATATGACCACCACCAAATGTTAATTTACCGAACTTCAACAAGAAAGTAAAAAGAATTTTTAAAACTATATAGTAGTAATTATATTATATATTATATAATTAATATATATACTATAATTATATTAAGATGAAAGGAAGATTGAGATGAGAGAGAGAAGAGAACAGTTACGAAATCATGTGCGGACCCTCGAAAAGTGGAATGTGGTTTTTTAGTATGTGATTCTTCATGCCGAAAGACAAAGTAGATGAAGTAGAGGAGAGTGAGTGTGATTACGTACAAAGACATGACTTGCCATACAGAAACTGAAGACTGTTTACATCCTGCTAAATGGAAATAAAAAAGAGAGAAAGAGAAAGTGAGAGCAGTTAGTGAGAAAAATATGATAACGCCATTATAGAAAGAAAATTGAGGATTAGGAAAACTTCATAGTTAAAAGCTGAAGAAAACAATAACAATCCTACAAAATTCAGCTTTACTGCTCAACTGTTCAAGCCTAGTTAATAAGTGGAAACTCTGAAGGTGTTTTAATTTTCTAAAAAAATATTTTAAAATCAATATTAAACAGTTGTGCCATCTGATAACTGAGGAGAAGAAATAACATTACAGAAAACAAAAAGCTTACTATTCGTCGGGACCCATATAAATAAATCCAATAACCTTAAAAATTACCTCAAACTTAGTAAAATTAAAATAAAAAGGTAAATAATCTAATTAGTAATAAACAAAAGAATATTATTCGTTGAAAGTAAAATTCACGACCAATGTTCTGTATTATTCGCTACCAAGTTAAAGCTTATCTTTTCTTTTGTAGTAGTGCCTTCGTTCTAATTTCATCCACAAATTTTGCTGGGTGGTTAAAACTAATAATGTATTAGAAGAAGGTTGCTATTATACCCTTCATGCTGATTAACAAGCAGTTTCATTTAAGAATATAATTGCAATGAGTTATGAAATAATTTAAATAATAAAAAACACCCCCTATATCGAACACCCAGCAATTCAATTGGAGACATCAAGCAACAACAGACTTCAACCCTATTGCTTCTATGATAATGAACCATCTCAATCATCAATATCTTCCCATACAAGCAAAATAGTTCAGGAGATATAAAAACGAAACATACGGTTTTTTTAAAATTTCTACAAATTCTCCACTCATGTATTATATTCATGATAAAGAGTAGATGAATCCATAAGCATTGATATACGTTTTCTACGAACTAATATACTTTAATTTATAGTTATATATATGATTACGGCCTACAATTCCAGCTAAACCAAACGTAATACTGTTATATATTATTATTAGTAAGGTAGTTTTTACTTGCTCTAAAATCCGTATAAAGATAATATCCTGTTTCCGCAAATTTTGGTACTTATTCCTTATTGTTTCAGCAAATTTTGGTACCTATTATTTATTGTTTCTGCTTATATTTGCACTTATATTAATTAAGTTATTAAATTATATCTTTTTTGTTATTGAATAATATATATATTAAATAATTCCGCATAAGAAGCAACAACCTAATAAGAAATATGACTTAATTTTAGGGATAAGTGTGTAAATCATTGTTGTGTTATGTTTGGTTTGTACGTACCTTTTACAAAAAATTGGGTATATTATTATCCGCCCACTTTATTGTGTTTTCTATGTATTTGTTTTTTAATAAATTTAAACTAAAACAAATATATAATAAAATTTCATTTCTTTTTCCTTTATTATTGATTAAATTAATAATAATAATAATAATAATAAATAATAATTAATATTATAATATAATATATATTAAATAATAATAATATAATTAATATAAATTAATTAATAAATAATTATTATAATATATTAATAATTAAAACATACAACTTATTATATTATATCGATATTATTATATATTATTATAAGGTCGGAAGCAGAAGTCTGAACCGTACCCGGAGCCGTGTAAGTTAAGAACCGCGGCCCGGTAAGTCCGGAGAGTCGGTAAGTCATAATCTGGTATATAAAGTCGAGTCGGGATAATAATCGTAGAGCTGGATTCAGTGAAGTCGGAGTCGGAAGTCAACAGCACGAACACAACTCGTAAATAATAATATGCTCCTCTCTTTTAATCATAAATTTCTTCACTTAAATAATAAATAAATAAATATAAATACAAACAAACCAACAAATACAAAACAAAACATAGACAAAAACATAGACAAAAACCTTCTATAGTTATACTACTGGTTTTGTCTTGTTTGTCGAATATTGATATAGCCCTTCGGGTCTAATCAATTCTCACATTTAAACTATAAACCTTTAATTTGATTTTTGATATATCTCTATCATTCATATCGAAAAGGGTGGGCATTTCGCCAGGTAGTCCTATTACTAACTTACTTCCTTCCCCCATGTTTTTCAGGTACCACGAGCCTAGCTATATACTTATATAGCCCTGACTTATAATATATATATATATTATATATATATTAATATAATATATATATATAATATATATATATATATATATATATATATATAATATTATATATATATTATATATAATATACTATTAAAAATATATTATATATATATATATACTATTAATATATATATATATTATATATATAAATATATATATATATAATTTTCTAGTCTTTTTTAATTAATATAATAATACTTTATATATATATATATATATTATAATAATATTTATATATATACATTTATATATATATATTATATATATATATATATATATATTATATATATAATATTAATATATATATATATATAATATATATAAATTATATATTATATATATATATATATATATTACATATACTATAATATATTATATATATATATATATATATACTATAATTATATATATATATAATATATAGAGAGAGAGAGTAAGAATGAATGGGATGTAGACAGTAGAAAGACGAGATTTTTTAAAGAACCATTTAAGAAGAGAGAGAGAGAGAGAGAGCACGAGTAGTAAAATAGTTAAATAGGTAATATTGCATAACGCCCAAACTAGAGGGAACAAAAGATTATTATTTTATGGTGAGCATAGTTTTTACGTTTACCGAAGATACCTATTAATCTCTCGGGTTATTCCTTACTTTCGCGACATAGGTCTTCGAAACTGATCTAAAACTAGCTTCCCATAAAATATAATATAATCTTATATACATTATTTATTTTATATAAATTATATATATTTTATAATGACGTTTTAAATAAAAGTCTTGCAATTTTCTAAAATTAAATGATTATTATATTTAAGTGTTAAGTTTAGAACTCTTTAATTTGAAATACTATATATATTGATATATATATATATATATATATTATATATATATATATAATATATATATATTAAATATTAAATATAATAAATTTTTATATTACTATATTATATTAATATATATATAATATATATATATTAATATATTACTTTTATGGTTGAGACAAAAACTGTTTGGTATATGATTTCTCAGGCTCAGACATATATATCATTCATATTTAGATTTGGTGCTATACCAGTTTTTCATAATTAATTAATTATAAACTCTATTATATAATTTATTTATTTTTTCTTAATATATATTTTCTTCTGAAAGAAAATTCTTTACATTTCTTATTATTAAACGTAGATTAATATATATATTTTGTGGGAAGCCTAATCAGTAATTATTGATCCTTGACCTTATATATTCAATAAGAGCAAAATGTGTGGATAATTAAATGGCCAATGGGGGTAAATCTATACCAACCTTATCGGAGCGAAAAGTTATCATGTAAAGATATTATGATATATTCTTTATATTGAATCAAAAAGAAACGACACTGTATGAATATTACATCGTTAACTGTATGTATTATATTTTGGAAGAATTATTAGTCTATTTACTAAATGAATTTATATATTTTTTAAACGAATTTTAATATTATTATACTTATTATTTCGAGCCACGCTCTCAGTATATCTTTAGTTAGAGATAGTGTTTATAGTTATTAGCCTGGTGGAATTCCACATTGTATGTTGTATTTACTGGATGGGTTTCATAGGCGTGAGAGGATGGTGGTATATATACACTGACTACTCACCTATGGCCTGACTAGCACTGTGTTCTACCGCATTGTGAGAGAGTGTATGACATCGAGATTTCACACTTATTCACACATATGAGTGCCGTAATCCTCTCACAATCTGGATCTTTGAAATATTGAATATTGTAATTTGTAGGTCTCCCTTATACGTTTTGTGATAAATTAAAAAAAGAGTAACTGGATTAGAGAAAACGCAAACGATACGGCAAATATGGTAAGATAGGTTTATTGATTTGATGTAGTATTTTGGTATTGAGTAAAAACAGATATTAGAGGCTTTTCGGATAACGAATCGCCATCAGCAATGCACTATTAATAAGTAATATAGTATGAAAGATATGTGAAATACAGAAATGAGTATGAAGGATAGGATAATTGAAGAAGTATAAGAGTAAAAGAAGATTAGATATAGTGAAAGGAGGTATAAAGTATGAGGAGAAGGATTTCAGTTAAAGTTAATATTAGTATTATATATGTAGATATAGTTGTTATAGGGCACTCTGAATTAGTCTCTGGGTTTAGTAAATATATATATATAAGCTTAACTACACTATATTAGTGGAGTATTATTATATATATTAATTATTTGATATATATTTTTTACGTTAACCATATGAATATATATATATATTATATTATACGAGTTTATTTTCATAACGTATATAAAACATAATCTTCTATTAGATATATATTTAATAACGCTAAAACTAATTTCAAGTAGTGAAATATCTTAGTTAATCTTAGTTAGTTACTTAGTTAATAGATAATTCTTGTAAGAAATCATATATATAAACATAAATTAGTTTAAATAAAACCAGTCAATTGTTATAAATATAAATGATATGAATCACTTTATACCTTATAACAATGAATCTGTTTGACTATTAGGATAAAAATAACTATGAATTTACATAAATGATAATTGTAATAATAATTATTTTCTTTATGCGTTCATTTCTTTCAGTAAAGTCATGTAATATAAATATTATATTCATTTAAAATCAATAACTCTACTACACGTTATGTGAGTTTAATAAGATATTAATCCCCTTACATACCTATTACATTTGAGTAATGCAGGCATGTACCTAGAATATAATATCATTCATATAACGATCAAAATTGAACCACTCGCTTAACATTTGCATAATTGAATCTCCAAACCTCAATTTTGCCAAATCTCCTCAGGAGTGTGAAATAATATTATCTTGTACACACTATAATGTAAATTGAATTCTCCTCATATTTGAACGTGTGCATTGCTTCACTTTTTAATTGGTGATCTATGTATATTTCGATATGATTATGCAATACTCATATTCTCACTGTACCAATTAAAATGTCTCTTTATACGTAATAGCGAAATAGATATTAATACTTTGTGTGCAGCCTTGTAGTATATTTATTTATTACTGTTATTCATTATTAAGTACATTCTCCGTATTACTTAATTGCCAGACTTAGTTATGGACCATCAGTATATATCTCATCTCCAACCAATACTATAATGTCCTCTCAATCTTACTCAACCATATTTATTATTCCTCCACCCTTTCATTCATGTGGTATCTCCTTATATCATAAAGTTTATAAGTCTCGTATTGCATTATCTATCACTACTTGTTTTATAAATTTTCTATTTATTTATATTTTTCGTATGAAATTATATTTCTAGTCACTCACTCTGTTTCGAACTGTCTAATATTATATTGATGTTCATCTATCACTCTCTCTTTTTATTCACTTATTTAATCTTTAGGTTTATCTAATCTCATTAATACTCAAATGTTTACCTACTTATTTCTATCTTACTTATAGTATTTACTTTTATTATGATAGTGCTATACTCGTAAATTAGGGATTTCAATCTCTACTTCATGTCTAATTACTCTCACGTATTATTCTTCCTGACGTAATTTCATATTATAATTATACTTCATATATATATTACTTCCTTCAATATAATGATACCTCTGGCGCTCTCTAATAACTAATCTTAAGTACCATTATAACCTTTAGAATCATTAAAAACTACGGTTTAATATACTTAGATTTATAATATTTATTCACATGATAATTCAATACTCTCACATTATCTTCTATCTACTATTTATCTTTATATCAATATGCACCTATTAATACCTCTTTAAGTTCAACTATAATATAAATATTATTAAGCAGGTTAATATCAATTGCATGGTAACATCTATATATATCAAACAAAAATTATTCTATACATGTTCTCCACATTTCTGTTTTCTATCAAGAATTTTATATAGCATAACACAAATTAATCTTACATAGCAATACAAGTATAACAGTTAGTATGACAAATCTACAGCGAGCATTTTAGCCTAACAAATAGCACGTTTCTCTATTCAGTCTTTGCATATGATTCATATTACTAATAACATCATTTATATAAATACTCTTAATGGAAGCATATTGTGTATCTCGCTATTTCAAACCTTACAATGCCCCGTGTAGCTCTATTAACATTGTACTAACGTCATGATTTTCCGATAATCATTTGAAGTAGAACAAATGTACTTACTGTCTATAAGATATTATACTTCATCTGAATCCCCTAACCCTTGCCTAAACTATATTGAATGATAACTTATAATGTTACGTACTGCACTCTCACATACAACATATACATATCTCTTAAACAGCTTACACACACATATATAACACAAAACTTGCTACACTAACTGCTCTCTATCTAGTGCTACATCACTAAATCAAACACTACATAACACACTAACACTAACACACCTACACACCTAACACACACTAATACACACACACATCACCACCAACTAACAACAACTATAACGGAAATAAAGAACTTTAGCTAATTTATCCCCAAAGTTCACAATATATGTTAGAAATTAAATAAAAAATATTTTATAAAAATAAAAATTTAAAAGATTTAAAAAAACAATTCAAAATAATACTAATA
>JABUQX010017461.1:52500-75377 GCA_015478945.1 Trachelipus rathkii | reverse complement strand
GGACAAAAGTAAAAAAAATATTAATTTTAAAGATTTTGGAAACTTAAAATTCATTACATTTTATAATGATCTTTATCACTTTTCATCAATCTTTCCCTCTATCTATCTATCTATCTATCTATCTATCTATCTATCTATATATCTATCTATCTATCTATCTATCTATCTATCTATCTATCTATCTATCTATATATCTATCTATCTATCTATCTATCTATCTATCTATCTATCTATCTATCTATCTATCTATCTCTTTTCTAGTCAGTTTGTTTCCTAACCTAGCAAAATGACTTAATTTCGTTTTTTTAATTTAAAATGTTTAAATTTCTTTAAAAAATTTGCGAAGTTAAAAGAAGAGAGACTCATTATCATATCAGGTGAATCGTGGCTCATCGGTAATGTGTTCGACCTGAACATAAAGTAGGTTTGCTAATTAAAAAGCTCCAAACATGTTCATTCACACATCAAAAACTAAATTGATTTAAAAGAAAAGACTCGTCGATCGAACAACAAAATTCAAATGATAGAAAGTAGGCTTTCTGAGTCCCGGAATTTTCTGCACCGCACCGTAAAAGATTGAACGCACCAAGCACCGCACTGCACTGCACTGCACTGCACTTTTTTGCACCACACCGCACACAACATGAGCAATGGAATTGTGCGCCGCATTTCAGCCGCACTAAAACGAGCGCACCACTCATCAAACCGCACCGCACTCGCACCGCACCGCACCGCACCGCACCGCACCGCATCGCATCGCATCGCATCGCACCGAACTGAACCGCACCGCACCCGGTTCATCGGCCAACCCTATATGAAACTCATCACAGAAAACCTTCATTTTAAAGGAAAAAAAGTAAACTTCAACAATACTGTATACACACTAAAAAAAAAGAGTATTACCTCTTTAACATGTTTATTTTATTTTATACTATTTATGCGTTATTTCTATAATAAACTCAAATTTAACCTTGTAATGAGCTGTTTGTGTGTGTTTGGTACGCGTTTAAAATGAAATAAAAGGTAAAATAGTATTCGTTAATTTATGTGTTTTTTAACACATAAATTAACAGATACCATTTGGATGTCACTTCCAATTTAGGCACATGCAATGCTCATGCAGCACATAGCAAGATTGAAATAGGATTAATGTGAGAATAATTTTTACACTTGAAATGGAATGCTACGCTTAAATTTTATGCGTTAATTTGTTATTTTCAGCGTTATTTTGTGTGTTATTATCACAATTGGTGACGATCGACTAAATGAACTTTTTTAGAGTGTATGGTTTTTGGTAATGATTGCATTTATCGCCATGAACATGATGACCATAATACGTCTGCATAATATAGCCATGATCGAAGAAATTTACAAACTTACAAGCCCAAACTTCATACTTTCCCTACTCTAATGACAATCTTCAAATTTGGTGACGAATACTAACTACTTTGGTCCTCAATCCTCGTACATCTTCTTCCTATACAAAATGTGAACTAAAGTTTTTCAGATCCTTCATGCATGTCCTCATCCAGGGTGTCAAGCTTCTCTTCGATTAGTGAAGACGCCTAACTTCTTGGCCAATATGGATATAAGAATTCGTATCTGGGATCTCAATCTTATTCATCCATATCAAGTTCAGAGATTCAAACGCCATACAAAGCAACCTGTTATGCCATTAGAAATGTCTTCAGCGTTTTGAAACGGGTAACATATTGAAATTTGTGATCCTTTAAACTTCAAATAGCCACCGGCTATTCAGAATCCTTCAAGCAACGTTTCGATATTTCTCACTGTGATTGATAGAAACACAAGATGGATGGAAGTCTTTCCTCTTCAAAACACCACTGCAAAATCTGTCTCTTACGCTTTCGTACAGTGGATCTCTGGATTTGGCGTGCCTTTATATGTCATCACGGATTGCGGACTCAGTTTGAAAGTGAATTTTTCTCAGAACTATCGTTCCTTAATTTGGTTCCATGCGCCTTTTAGAACGTCCTCTTAGCCAGTGTCCACAGCTAATGGAAAATGCGGAGAGAGAGTGTTCAACCGATCTTTTGAAAGCAGCAATTCACTATTGGCTAGAAAGACTGTGTGAGATTGTTACATGTAACTACTCCTTAGAGCCCATCATCTGTTTTTAGACCCTATGAGATGTATACTATTGATTAACAGAGTTTCTCTTCCTTTCAGCTGTATATAGGAAAAACACTTTATGTACGCCCGCCGATCTCTTTCCTTCAAAACCTTTTTCAAAACAAGAATTTGAAGTCTCTAATGAAAAAACCCTCACTGTAGATACCAGTTATGAAGAATCAACAATCTTGTTGATGAAGTTTATCGCTTAGATAATGAAAGAACTGATTTCGAGAACTCTCCTCACCTGTTTAATGAAAGATTTTCCTGTGTGGCACAAGTCCGCGATTGTTTTATTTCATGACTGGAAGCTTTAAATAACAGTAGACATAGTAATATTGTAGCCGGCGGTCGACTCGCATCGATGTCAAAAAGACGTTAGACTAGCTGCTTACAGTTCGTACCTCTTAAGAGCTTTCCCTTTGTTGCTTTCAACGGTTCGATTCGATGTTTTCATAAGTTACATGTACCATCACAAGGTGTGGAGGCGGAAAGACTGATATGGTCTCCAATTGATCGATTGACAGACCATTTGCATATATGCTCCTGTAATAAATTTCCGAGATGTTTGTTACACGAGATGCCGCCTTCATCCCCGACGATGATTTTGTCAGAAGTTCTCTCTTAATATTCACACCGATGTCTGATCCGATGTTCCTCACAATCAGTGCCACAGAAAGAAGACCCTACTTTACGAAGAAACCCGAGGAGTCAGTAACATTCTCCAAACAAACTAATGTGAAATATTTTTATTAAATTATTATACTATTAGTTAAATTTTGTATTTTTATCTTCTTTTAAATGGTTTGTATGTTTTTCCAAAGTTTCAAAATATGTAAATAAGATATTGCTTGTGTTTAAATGCAGCCTTTTTTTTATCTGTATTATATATACTGTTTGAAAGATGCAATATTTTAAGGTTTCAAATATTTGTATAGTAATAGTTTGAGATCTTCGGATGTAGAACCTAGTTATGAATAGAGCCTCCCCAATAATAGGAGCTATTTCTTGCCTTCAAAATGTTCTTTATATCCTGACCTAGGTCTTGTTATATAAAAATTACATTGGCATCATTGCTCTGGAATTTTACACTTTAATGTTTTTAGTTATTATTTTTACCTCATTGAATGTTTTTATGTTTGTGTGCATTTTCGAATGCTACAGAATATTGTATACATTTGAATGAAAGTTAATTTTTTAATATCTTGTATATTATTATAGACATTCTTTTGTCACGTCGTGTTAAGAGCAGGAAAGTAATGGTAGTACTTCATTGATAACTTTGTAAAATAATTTTAGATTTAATGTTCGTACTGTGTGCTACTGAGATCCTGCGGCGAGGTACAAATAATTTTAGCATTAAGTCGGCAGTGTGCAAAAATTGATAATAGTGAAGTGCCCGTTTTGGTTGAGATTACTGCTCGAGCAATTGTAAGAATCAGAAGAAAATCTCACTCTAAGATACTCTCTCCCAGAAATCCTCCCGGCCAGAGAGATAAATTTCAAGGAAAAGGCTGCGACTTGAATTTCGATCACAAATTTTCGCTAAACGAGAGTGCAGGCGCAATTTGTGGAAAACTGTCGCTGGAAAAGCTAGTGGCCCTACACAAAATTATTCGCCTTCTCAAAGTTAAATTTATCCATTAGTATTTTAGTACAAACTTTTTGAAAATTGTATTTACTAAATTATAGTTTAACATTCTCTAAATCTTCAGAGCTGCCTTTAAGAAGACAATGGATGTGTTGACTTTTGTTTCCAATTCATAAAAGATAAGTATTTGCAAACTTTGTTTTGCCGCTTACTAAAGAAGATTAATTACCTCAGAACTTTGTGTCCTACATTACATAAAAGAATAAGTGCGAAACTAGTGTTCTGTCATTTCATAAAGAAGATAATTAAATCGCAGGGCGCTCTATGTTGCTGGTCGTAGTTGAGAGACTACAAAAACTTTTAAACGTCATTGCGACATTACTTAATATAGGGGGCTTTAAGAGAGATACCAACTACACGTCACGTCCAATGTCTCCCTATATATAATAGTATTGTCTAGGTACTATATATATTATATATATATATATATATATATAAGGTATAAATAAAATATATAAGTAGATATATAGTTATTATATATATATTAAAATATATATATAGTATATTTATTTATTATATATATATAGCTTAATATATATATACAGTATATACATGTAATTTTTATATGATATTTATATATATATATTATATATATATTAACTATAAGATATCCAATAGGTAGTATCTATATTATATATATACTAGAATATAGGATATTTTATATAATATACGTAATATAATATAATATATATATATAACTATATAAGTAATTATATATATATAATAAATAATTATAGTGCTACTAATTATATATATATATATTTATATGTTTTAATATTATAACTATATATATATAATATTATTAGTTATTATATATGATGTTAATATATATATAATTACAGATTAAGCACCACTCAAAGGCTGGGCCTTTTTCCAGAGGGGGCGAGGACACACTAAAATACCGGAAGCCCACCCAAGCCCAAGCTAACGCAAATCCTCAAGGTGCTGCGCAGACGTGGGTTTTACAGAGATGAAGATTAAAATACAGTAGGAAAAACAGAATATAGAGAATGAGGCAATTGGAGTTCCACGAGAACTGCCAAGATGGTCTGGAGTAATATAAATCGCAGTGTTGCCTATCGTTAGCTGGAGTAGGTAGTTGAGAAGCTACATAACTTTTAAACTCTCATATTACTTATATAGGAGCGGACTTAAGAGGAGACCGGAGCTACCTCACTCAATTTCCTTCCCTATACTAGTATGAATATATTATTAATATTATACCTATATATCTTATATATATATTATATATATATATATTTTGTATATATATATACATAATTCATTATTATATATATAATATAGTATAAATATATATGTTGAGGTATACGTTACCCTTATCTATTTAAACTGTAATAGTTTATTTATATAAATATATATATAGTATATATATATATTATAATGTAGTATATTAAGTTAATTATATATATATATAGGGATGCTGACTATTATTATTTATGTAACTAAAACTATTCACCTATAGTCTAGAGCTTTACTAGTTATGTATGGATAAGAGTATTAAATTTACTTAAGTATAGGACCACAATTATCTAGACAATCCAAGCATGCTATGTATCCGTTTATGCGTTGATTCATATATATATGTTATAGTATATGTATATACTAGTATATGTATATAATAGTATATAGTATTATATAGATATATATATATTTAATATATATATATATATATATATATATTTATATATATAGTATATATATTATATATTTATATTAATAGTTATGTAAGTATATCTTCTCTAGATGTATATTTCAAAATATATATAGGCTAGTAGTAGTAATACTATATATATATAAGGTATATATATATTATATATTATATATCTATAATATACAATATATATATAAATAGAGTATAATATATATAGTATATTTATATATATTTATCCTTATTTATATATATATATAATATATATATATAATAATCTATATAATATATATATAGTATAATAATCTATAGGTATATATTTATTATATATTTTTAATATATTATATTATATTATGATATTTTATCATATATAACCTAGGGATATTATATATATATAGGTATTAGTATTATTTATATATATATATATATATAGTATATATTCTATATATAAGTATTATATATTATATATATATATATATTATAAGTATATTATAAATATTTGTATATATTTTATACTATAATTAATATATAATATATTACTTCAGTGGATAGTATATATTATATATATATATATATATAGTATATAATATATATATAATTAAGTATTATATGTAATTATTATATATAATATATATGCTATATATATAGTTATATTATATACTATATAGTTATATATATATGTAGTATATATATATATACTATATATATATATATGTAGGTATATGTTATACATATATATATATATATATATATATATAATATATATATCTATTATATACTATACTATTATATATACTAATATATATATAGATATAGTTAGTTATATATATATTATAGTATAGTAGCAGAGTATTATATATATTATATATATGTATTTGATAATAATATATTAGAAATGGGTGTTGAGTCTGCACAAGAGACTGTGTATATATATTAATAGGTATATTAATAGTGTATATATTATATCTATTATATATATAGGTATAATATAGTATTTATATATATTATTTATTATATATTAGATATATAGTATATATAATATATATATACATATATGTATATATATGATATATATAGTATATATATATAGTATTATATATATATATATATATATTATATATAATATCAATTTATGTATAGTATATATAGTATAGTATATATATATATATATTTGTATATTATATATATATATATATGTAGTATAGTATATATATAGTATTATAGTATATATATATATATATTATATATTTTTACAGATTACCACATCACGGGCTGGCTTTTAGAGGGGCAGAAATAAAATGACCGGGAAAGCACCCACGCCAAACTAACGCAATGTCTCAGTGTGTGCGCAGCGTGGGTTTTAAAGAGAGGAAGATTAAATAAAGTAGGAAAACAGAAATGGAAGGGATTCCACAGAACAGAAAGTGGCTGGAATAGAAGGAGGCACCACCAACGAACGAGTCTGGGATTTTTTCAATGCTCACGGCATAAAATGCATGGCGAGAGCATGGCAAACCCCTTTGCATTGCGAGGGCGGACGCAATGGTAGGTGTAATGCGAGTTGGCCAACTCTCTGGACATCTACCGTTGTAGTACCTACAGGTGTTGGTGGAGTCGAGTCGGAGTCGGAGTCGGGAGTCGGGGAGTCGGGGAGAGTCGGATAATTTTGAAGAGGGTGGGAGTCGGAGGCGGGAGTCGGAGTCGGTAATTTTGAAAAAGGGTGGAGTCGGACCGAGTTGGTAATTTCAAGAGGTCGGAGTCGAGTCGGAGTCGGGGTCGTAAACTTTCAAGATAGTAGAGTTGGAGTCAGAAAAATTTTGAACTGACCTATTGTGAATTGTGTTTTTGTGATTGACCTTCAATCACTTCAGTGAAGTTTCATCTGACTTGCGACTTCATAATCTCAAACTGCAATTGCAAACTTCGAAGTTTTTTATCCTGCCCTTTATGTTTCAATTTGAAATTATATTCTAATATAATTCAACCTTCACCTTATACCATCTATATTTGAGATGCTGAAGAAATAAAAAAGACTTCATAGTATAAAGAGAAATTTCTCTCATTGACAATAATATTTACTAGCTGCTGTTTATATTGATCCTTTCTACAGGTAAGCTTAACGAAGATCAACAACAAAAGCTTGATCTAACACTTTGCAATTTTGGTCATTTGGTATGTAAAGGGTTTTGCAGGAAGTTCAAAGAAAGAACGAAAATCTTAAAGGAATCTTAAAGGATGAAACTACTACTCTCCAAATTACTACCTTCTCAAGTCATTTTTTCAGAAAGCTCATTGGTAGAGTTATGAAAAGCTTCTAGATATTGAAGCGCTTAGTCGAAAGCGTCGCCTGCTTCTATCCTCCAATGCAGTTAGCGTTGAACGGCCTTTTCTCGGCTCTCAGCATTATAAAATCAGACTAAGAGGAAAAAATGAATGAGGACCTGGCAGATGCTATTATATATAGTATATATATAACTAGTATAGGCTCCTTGATATATATGATGTTAATAGTATATAATATATGGAGCTATATATATAAGTTAGTAGGTATATATTATAAATATATTATATATATAGAACGTGAACTTCAAAAAATATTTCTCTACTCCGAAAAGGCTCTCAAACATACTTTTCATTCTACAGGAGAAGAAAGCCTAACAGAACTAGCTTTAATGGTGTTCATCGGTTATAGCTGCACAAAAGATATCAATATAAGCAAAGGAAGTTATCAATCATTGTGTTGTTTGGAGCAAAATTAAGAGCAAATTTTTTATATGAAAAAAATGAGTATCTTGTATTTTATTTATTTTCAAGATTAACTATTATGTTACATTACTGTCAAATGGTTATGGATTGCTTCTGACTAAAGCCGCAAATTTTCACCCATACCCTTTAAAAATTGAACATAAGATTTTATTTTCATTGAATTTTGGATAGGAAAAAACAAAACTGTAGCTTTTTCTAGACCACTAAATATACCGTTTTCAATTTGTTTCTTTGTTGTCGTCATTCTTTCAGAGATTTTCATTTTTTCAATAACCTATGTTCTTTGAAGCATTGATCCTTTTCAACTTTTTATACAATTTATTTCGAATGACTCATATACTTGGAGAATATACTTTGATGGTCATTTACCTAATCAAATGCACCAATTTTTTTGATTTTTAAATTTGTGCTTAGCAATGTTAAAATTTCAAAACCCACTTCAATTTGTTTTTTAAATGAAAAATTGCGATAACTTTCTGCTCAATGATGCAATATGATGAAAATGTCATAGCATAAGTAATCTGAAATTTGCAACAATTTTTAGTTTAAGAAGTGCTTTTAGATGTGTTTAACTTTTAAAAGGAAAAAGTTATTTCATTGACCTTGGAACAAATGGTTCAAGGGCAAATTTTTTTTTTGGAAATTTTGAATTTTAATTTTGACCTACACAAAAACATTATCTAAGTAAAAAGTGTAAATCTTGCCCGGCTATACAAGCCCTGAAATTTGATGTTGAATGCGGAAAAAGTAGAAAAGGTAGTATGTAATTATCACATTACAAATGATATGTTGTTTGGTGTCTTTGGAAAAGTTGATAGTTAGCTTTTTTACTTATCCATCAATGCATCAAAATTGTTCGGAGCTTATAGAGTCGGGTGGGATGCATCTTTTTTACGTAGATAATACTGGTGTCATGGAACTGAAAATGAAAAGATAAAAATGTTCCCAAAATATGTTATACGTGAAGATGCTGAAAATTTCATCCAGATCCCATGAGACGAAAAAAAGTTATCGCAATTTTTCTTTAACATAAACAAAAAAAAATTGGATTTGTGAATTTTGACAATTGCAAAGCACAAAATTTTTAAAAAATCCCAAAAAATATAATATTTCGTGCATTTTGTAGTAATGGACGCATCTATGCATATTTTCAAGTTTGAAGTCAGTTCGAAAAAATTGTAGAAGTTAAAGCGAAAAATGTCAACAAAAACATGGGTTTGGAGAAATGAAAATTCCGAAAGATTACTACGACACCAGAAAAACACTCGAAAACCTGACGTTTAAGTGAGTTTTCGAGGAGAAAAGTATCTGACAGTATTGCATCTTTTCCCCATCAAAATTGGCGCAAAAAATTAAGAATTTTATGTCATCTTGGGTGGAAAATGGGCTCGAGGCTTCGAAACAAATGATTGGAAGTCCTGCCTTTATTGACGTAATAATAATGTATATGTATATATAAATATATGTAAGTATATACGATATGATATATGATATATATATCATATAGTATATACTTACATATATATATATATCTTATAATATATTATATAATATATATATATTATTTATATATATAGTATATCATATATATTAATGATATATATTATTTATATATATATATATATATATAATTATATATATATTATATATATATATATATTTATAATATAATTTAATAAAAAAAGACGAGAAAAAATTTCTTTAGTTTGGCCTATATATTTATATATATATATATATATATATATATATATATATGATATATATCATATATATATATATATATTATATAGTAATATATATATATATTATATATATATATTATAAGTAGTATATTAACAACGTAATCACTCACCTTCTTTCTCCAACACTGGGGGTAAGGTGCGCAGAGCAGCATTGGAAACAGAAAAGTAGTAAAGAATATGACGAAGTTCGAAAAAGAGAAAGCCCAGTCTTTCCGCCCTTTATACTTTTAGTGAGAGCTCTCGTCAGTCAGAAATCCATCCTAGGCTTCCAAGGGACCCTGACGGACCTCACTGGCATCTCGCCAATGTAGGTTCATCCCTTGCCCAGGTGGGGCTACAAACATACCCCTCACAAACCCCGCATTGCACTTCTATTTTGCAACCTTTCTTCTCGGCATTCTGCCTGAAACTCACATTTCTCTCCTTGCAGGCATTACCTTTACTTGACTCAATGCCACTTTTCCTTCGAGTCTCTCCAGCCGGTTCGATTCCCTGCAACACTCACGAGGTGGAAGCTTACAATCTGCTTAACCAAACCGACTATCATCCATCCTTTTCCAAACAATACTGACCAATACCATCGAACGTATTTCATCGATTCTCTCATTATTCCTTTCTTCCACCACATCAACTCTCTATACGGTTATTCCTTATTTTGCCATTCTTCTCTACACCTAACACGCCCTATAGAATTGTCCATCTAAACACTTTTGTAAAGCTTTAATTATACTCTTATTGCAGACCATAGTCTTACTACTATACATTTAACACAGGTAACAAAATACCGTCATATATATATATTATACCTATATATATTATATAAGTAATATATACGTATATATATATAGGATAGGTCTATTATATATATATATATATATATTATATATTATATATAATATATTATATATCATATACTTATACATATATATATATATATATAACTTTCATATAATTTTTTTAATTTCAGAGCGAAGTCGAGTCGGAGTCGGAGTCGGAGTCGGTAATTTTCCAAGGTGGAGTCGGAGTCGAAGATCCAAATTTGAATTTAAGGAGTCCGGAGGTCGGAGTTCGAGTCGTCAATTTTGAAAGGGTGGAGTCGAGTCGGAGTCGGAGTCGGAAAATTTTTGAACCGACTTCCACAACCCTGCTGCCTACTACCACAGAGAGAGATAGTCGGCCAACGGTCACGTCGCAGAGATAGGAGGTCAAGAAAGTTAGAAAGTAGGGGACAGTAAATTAGTCTCTTAGCTTTAGACTCAAACGTATCTCCAATAGAAGGGTGGAGCGGAGCCCCCCCAAATGTGAGAACGTAACTCCAAACAGGCAATAAGGCCTTATATAATGGAAGCAGCTGTGCGAAGAAAAAATTCCGTGCATTCCTGAACAGAATACCATTTTCTTTGAGCCACCTTAGCAACGTTGTGATATGAGGTTTCAAGATAATTTTTTATGTGTATTGTTTCAGACAACGAATGGAAATGATGAAACCAAGTTTAGAATGGCTTTAGAACGTCGAAAAAAATACCTTAAGTTGGGAGGTGTTTTGAGAGGAGATGTAAGTAGTTGAGTTTTCAAAAGGGTTGAATTTCACAAGGTTGTGGGGCCCCACCGGGAAATCCCATCCAGGTCGCAAGAATAGAATCAGAAAGCTGAAGAGGAGAGGCAAACTAGCTGCAAAAGAAGGAGCAGATTGAAATGGTTGAAGAATGGAGAGTTTAGTCATCGGCATAAGAGTGAACTAAGTTAGAAGTACGCTGAGGAGATCGTTGAATGAGAAAGGTAAAGAACATAGCAAAGTTGGAGATAAAACAGAAACCTTGAGGAACACTACAATTTAACAGGAAAGGAGGAAAAGTTCACTTCATCACCAAGAAGCGAATATGGAGCGACGGGAGAGAAAACTGAACAAGAGTAAGCAAAGAGAGAGAAGGAGGAAACCAAAAGTAAGGGAGCTTAGAGAGTAAGGCGACGCATGGCATACACTCGATAAAGAAAGCCTTTTGAATATATCGAGTGGCCACCATCCCAAGACTCCCATAGTCCCTAAGGGCCGAAGACCATAAATCAGTAGATAGGAATACGTGATGTCACAGTTTGACCTCGAGTGTTAAAAGCCATACTGATGACCAGATAGAAGGGAATGCAAGATCGGAGATAAGCCCGTTTTGGAAATTAAATCTTGTCAAAGATTTTGAATAGAATACAAGCGAGAGCTATAGGACGGTAGTTAGAGAAGGATCAGACCGGCTGCCCTTTTTCGGGATTGGTTGGACATATGCGCGCTCCCAGCACTGAAGGAAATGTACAAGTATTAAGGAAGTATTAAGAGCATAGAGAGTAGGGTGAAATCGAGGACAGGGGCAGCTCGGAAGCGACACTCCCTCAGAAACGGGATGAATGCCATCCCGGGCCTACTAAGTCTTCCTGACACTCCTAGATCTCAAATCCCATACCCCCGATCATGGCTATGTTTTTTACTGCCAAAATTCTGAGAAAGGAGAAGAAGCAGGAGGAGGGATTCCAGAATCGTCCAGGGTTGAATTAGATGAAAAAAGAGGCCCGAGAGATTAGCCTTTTTAGGTAGAAGATTTAGCTACAGAATCGTCAGAGCGAATAAGTGGAGGAAAGGCAGATTTACAAAAGTTATTAGAGATTTGTTTTTTTGGGCAAGAGGCCAGAAATTTTATTCAGTAGTAGAGCCAAGTAGGTTGTGCACTTTCTTTTTAGTGAAAGCGCGGCTTAGCCTGTCGATAAATAGCCCTGCACGAATTCGAGCAGATGGAAACTTAGTAAGAGTGATAGTGAGACACGAAGTTTTTCCCATTGCCGATACGTCAATGTTCTTTGCTGAATGGAGCGGAGAACGATTCACGCGCATCGAACCATGATTTTGGGAGAAAAAGATTTAGTTGAAGATGAATGACCCGCTGCAATACCTCAACGATTACGCGGCCCTAGCTTTTCAGTGGTGAACGAAAGCATCCTCCGTTCAAAGCAAGCATTCACTCAAGCATAGTTAGCGCAAAGAAAACAGCACGCCCCAATTAGCCGATTAAAGTGCCAGAAGAGTACGTGTATGTAAAATGTTCCATTTAAATAAACAACTTGGACTCTTAAAAGTACATTCATTTAGTATAAAAAAATTCCTTCACTTGCAACACGCTTAGGTAGAATATATATTAGGTGTATTATACTACTGATATTATATATATATATTATATATATATAATATATATATATTATAATATTATAATATTATATTACATATATATATAATATAGTATATATTATAGTATATATATATATTTATATATCTATATATATATATATATTATATATATATATATATATATATATATATATACTATATATATATAATATATATATATATATATATATAGTATTAGTATATATAGATATAATAAATATATATATACTATATACTATATATATATAGTATATATAATAGTATATATAATAGTATATCTATATATAATAAATAATATATAAGTAATATATATATATATAGTATTATACATAATATATACACACATATAATATATATATATATATATATATAATATATACGTATATATTATATATATAGTATAATATATATATATATATATATATATATAGTATATAATTATTATAAACTTGCAAAATGTCTTCTTTATCTTCCTTATTTTTTCCCAAGAATGGGAGTAAGGTGCGTGACGAAGAATCTGAGAAAAGAAAAACAGTAGAAAGAACTATGAATAAGTCGAAACAGAAAGCTTAGCACTTACCACCCCCTCAGTACATTAATTAGTGAGAACTCATCGCCGTCAGAAAATCACCCAAAGCTTCATGGGACACGAGCAGATGGACTCTCGCACTATGTGAAGAATTCGCAATGTAAGGGTTCATCCCTTTGGCCCAAGGTGGGCCACAAACCATACCCCTCAAATCCTCCCGCAAAACCTAGCCATTCACTTCTTCTCGCCTCTACAATATATGTATATATAGTATATATATAGTATATATTTATATATATATATATAATATATTATATATAGTATATATATATTAATATCTATATATATATAATTATATGCATATATATATATATATAGGCTTATTTCAATCTTTCCGTCTGATTTCGATACTTCGATATTTTGACTCCAACCTAGTGAGCTGTTTAATCGATATATCGATATCCAGCCTGATAAACAAAAAATCGTCTATTCGGATTTTGACCTTGTAAGGATTAAGTTTGATATCGCTTGTGCTGGTGCAAACTTAAATTTAAAGATTTATTTATTTATTTAGTGACTTTTAAATATTAATTTATTTCATTTAATACATATGAATGGCCTTATAAAGCCTTCCTAAAGCATTTACATTGCATTTTACAAGACACAAAGCAGGTAAATAATATATGGCAAAATTTTTAAGGAAAATAGGTACAATTTTTTTTATATTCTATAATGACGAAAGATTCAAAGTAACTATGGCAAGTAACTTACTACTATTTATATATATATATATTATATATATATATATATATATATATATATATATATATATATATATATATAATATAACGTATATATACTATATTATATATAATAGTATTATATATATATATATATTGATATATAGTTATAAGTATATTTATATATATATACTATCTATATTATATATCTATATATATATATATCTAATATATATATTATATATATATAGTATAGTATATATATATATATATTTATTTATATAAGTAGTATATATATACTCTTTATATATATAAATATGTTAGTATTTATGATATAATATATATTATATATATGCTATATTTATATATATACTATATAGATATTGCGTATACTATATATATATATATATTATATATAGTACTATTATTATATAGTATATAGTAATTCCAAACATCTTCTTCGAGCCCCCTAAAATGGAGTATTTAACCTTTTTAGGGGCTCGAAGCCCGATGGGATTGGAGGGGGGGATGTTTTATCCGGAGGGGATGGCTCGGAGGAACGCCGCGCACCATAAGACCAAAGAGCGGGGGTCCGGAGACCATCTCCCCGGAGGGGGATTAGTCCCCCCGTAGTCCACCTAGGGCCGAGAGACCGCGACTGCCTGTACATCGGGTGGTCTACCCTTGGGTATTCGTTAATTTTAAACACCCCTAACACTCGGACGCCCTATTTTTTTTTGGCGGTCAGAGTCTTTTTTGTTCTGTGCCATGCCTAATGCAACAATGTGTATGCTTACTGTAGGTGCTGTTTGTTCTCTAGTCTACACTATGTCAGCTTTAGACAACTAACCTATATAAGTAATATATTAGTATATATATATATATATATATAGTATACTATATTATAATTATATATTATTATATAATATATATATATATATATATATTCGATTATATGGAGATATAGTCCAATACTGATATATTCGATATAGTTGATATATTCGAAATATCGAAGCTAGAACGAAAAATTGATTTTCCATATTATATATATAATATATAATATAATAATATATATATAAGTATTATGGTATATATATTATATATCTATATTATATATATTAAGTATATTATATATATATTATATAATATGATATATATAATATTTAATATATCATTCAGAATCTTTCATTAATATTCAACCTAGATATTTATTTTATCGGACTTAAACTGTAACCCTTTTGTTATATACCTTTGCTGTTTCAGGATTGAGGAAATAACAAAATAAAGTTTTTTTCTAATATATTAATTACAGTCAGATGTTCTTATACTTAAACTTACAAAATGTTTAAAAGCTACAGACACTGAATATAATAATGACAAACAATTCTTACATTCATTTTACTAAACTGCATAATTAAACATGCAATGTCCTTAATTCTAAAATGGGATAAGCTACATAATCGAAAAGTGGCGGCCAATAGCATAAGAAACATTGATACATATACTAAAATCTTGCACAATAATAACAGTTACTCGCGCTTAACGAGTCAATCAATACACCCGGAACATAAACAATTATGAAATTTGCAACAATAACAATTTTTCAGTTAACTCGCGCTCATAAGCGAGTCCTATCATAAACATATATCGGAACATAAACATATGATGAACTTTGCAACAATAACAATTTTACAGTTACTCACACTCAACGAGTCAATAAATATACCACAAAATCATGAATCCTGAAACCTGAGAAATCGTAATACGTATTCGCCGAAACATATTTATACACTGCTGTCAATATTTGGCCATCAACTCTCTTTTAAACTTAGTTCTCTTGTAAGCAATAAACTACTTACTATTTGCACAAGTCGTATTCCAAGCCTGCGACGACTCACAATGTTTACCTACTTATACGAACAGTTTATGCATCTTTAAGCAAGCAGGATCTACTCAATTCACAAATAAAGTTGGCAGCATAAAAGAGAAAACAAAACTATACATCACTTACAGAAACTGTATCCTGTTTAAATTACTCGGCATGCTAAGAAATAATCAACTTGAAACTTCCAGCTACAAGAATACTCTAAAGTAACAAACCTTAAAACCGTTAAGAGGCTATATTGTCAATTGCTGTATTTATTAATTTGACCCTTTCGAGAGTGAAGTGTCAAATTCCATACTACAGAAAACTTTTTCATAGTCAGCAAAACAGAGATGAGGCTTCATCCTTTCATTTTGATTTTCTAGTTTTTATAATTGATAGTAGTTTCCATTATCTTTAAAAACATGGCATCTTTTCCGTATAAGTAATATTATATAATATATAGTATTAGTTATAAATATATAGTTATATATAGCAGGAATAATAGTATATATATTAGTATATATATAGGTATATAGTAGTATACTATGATTATAGCTATAGTAAGTTTACATAAAAAATACAAACAATACACCAGCGGAACACTAAACTACTCCTCACCAATGGGGCATCTGTTTTTGACTAAAGGTATCTTAAGAAAATTATAAACAACCCAAAATAAAGCACTCCGAATTATAATCATCTACTACACCTCAGCCAAACCAATATTGAAACAATAATTCTATTCCATTGGCAAGCACGTTAGATTTATTGAGAGACACTTCAAGTTTCTACGCTAAGCACAAACACCGACAAACACCTTATGCTACGTTGCACTTTCCAAACCATTTAACACAGGTAAAACAAACCTCCGTTCTTTTCCGTTATAAATGTCAGTCACTGCGTGCAGTATATCTGACTCTCTAAAACACCATATACACTAAACAAATACAAACACACACCTAACTGAAAGTTATTTAAGAAACCGACAAACAAACAATATACTAAATATTCATCCACCAGAAATGGTCTCAGAATGCAGTTCTATTCCCAGAACCATTCAGTCATCCTTGGCCAAATTTGGATGCGGCCAACACCCCAATGCTTGCAACATATTTCTGAAAGGTGATCATTAACCCGAAACATTCAAGATCTGCACAAGATACAACCTGGCCCCGGAAACTTTTTCATATTTCTTAGTAGACTGTCCTTCTAACCAAACTCCCAGAAAAATCTAGGAGATTTTAACTATAGGCGATCTTTGGAGGATACCAGCGGCGGGGCGGCGGCGGCGGTGGTGGGGGCGGCGGCGCGGGGCGGGGCGGCGGCGGCGCTGGCGGCGGCGGCGGCGGCGGCGGCGGCGGCGGCGGCGGCGGCGGAGGCGGCGGCGCGGCGGGCGGCGTGGAGGCGGCGAGGCGGCGGGGGAGGTGGGGCGGCGGCGCGGCGGCGGCGGCGCGGCGGCGGCGGCGCGGCGGCGGCGGCGGCGGCGGCGCGGCCGGCGGCGGCGGCGGCGGCGGCGGCGGCGGCGGCGGCGGGACCAAGGCGGCGGGGGCGGCGGCGGCGGCGGCGGCGCGGGCGGCGGCGGGGGCGGGCGGCGGGCGGCGGCGGGGGCGGCGGGCGGGCGGCGTGGTTCGGAGTGCGGCAGCGAGTTATCTATGGTGGGTGTGGCCGCACAATGAGCAGATGGTCAGGGGCAAAATAATATATATATATATATATTATAGATATAATATTATTATATTATTGTAGCTATATATTATATAGGCTATCCATAATAGGAATAGTATATATGTGTCTCTATATATAATTATATTTATTAGTTATATGAATATATTCTTAAATATTATATATAATATTATATAGTATATATATTAATATATAAAATAATATGTATACATATATAGTATTATACATATATAATATTTATATATATATATATTAATATATTATAATGTAATATATAATATATAAGAAAGAAAAATTTGAGATAGATGATTCAATTACTTTACATTTAGTTGAAAAGGCAGTATCAGTTTTAAGCTTTATACTAGTTCACACTACAAAAAATTACCCTTGAAAAATGTGCACATATCATCTCTTCTCAATGTTTCGGTATATTTTCTCAATATACAGGGAACGGCTTCCTCATGGTTAAATAATGTTAAATTATATCACTTGATTGAAAGCTAAGTCTTATTTATTTTTTTAAATCTTTGGAAAATTTATCATAAACTTTTAAAATATGACGTTAAAAGTTAATTGTATAATTATTTTTAGATCCGCTAAAACAGGATTTTTTTTCCGCTGAGAAAAATATAATTGCTGAGAAATACTTGGAAAATAAGGATAAACTTCTTGGCATTCTCGAGGGATTTTATTCATCTAATTATGTATACATTTCAAACGTAGTTTGAACAAGATATTTCTAATTTAATGAGTTTTTGAATAAATATTTTTAAAAGCAGTCAAAAACTAAATTATTTTCGTCATCCCATCATTTGTCACGTGGTTTGAGCTGTTGTTTTATAAATGGATTAATTTATAAGAGTATAGATATGATGAGATAATATGAAGAGAGAGAGTAGAGATTAAGGAGAGAGAGTTAGAGATGTAGAGAGAGATGTAGAGAGAGAGATTGTATGAGAGAGAGAGAGAGCGAGAGGAAGAGAGAGAGAGAGAAGAAATTTTTTTATAATGTCACTTTCGCTCTTGTCCTAGCCAGCATCCGAAAGCAACTATGCATGTACTAAAATAACTACTAACATGTTACAGGAAAAGAATTACATTGTTCTGAATTTCAGCAAGGCTCACCTTCATAGATGAGTACCCTTAAAAAAAAATTATTGTTATTCTAAATAATTTTAGTCTAAGCAGACATCGTGAAGAGATTATCTATTCATCTTAGGTATGGCAGGGGTACGGGCTCCTCTATAATCCATCCCATTTCTGGAATAGTACGAGATGCAAGAGTTACCAAATGAGTTGCTTTTTGTTTAGTATGCTCTGGAGAAAATGTTTAATTTTTTTATTTCCTTTTTAGGGGGTTCGAGTCCGACGGTGGGATCAGAGGAAGGGGACGAATATCCCCCCCCAATCGTCCCACGGTAGCCGAGAAACCCGGACTCTGTCCATCTTTGTGGTTTACCGGTTTTATGGGGTATCTTTGATTAGTTTTTAAAAAAATCGATCATTTTGCAACTTTGACCCTCCCTCGGAGAGCCGAGTCTCCTATTTCGTTTCTTCTTTTCACATATGAGCTTCTTTATTCTGGCGACATTGTACTATTGGTAACTTTTTTAAACAAGTTGCGTTACTGCTCAAACTTTCCGCGCTATTTTTTTTTTCATTTGCATTACGTATATAAAATATCCCTTGATTATAAAATGTTGAATTGTACTTGTTCCGTGGTAGGCTGGTAAAGTCGTTATTAGTATAACATGCAATCTTGGGCTTCGGGAGGCTGAGCTCGCTTTCCTACTGGTAATTAAGACTCTAAAATTGTAGATACAAAGTTTCTTTAAAGCATTTTGGTAGGAAATTCAAGACGTAAAAACCATTTTCAAGGCTGACATAGGCTTAACAGTTAGAGGTTATTACTTTAGAGATTTGACGAAGTCCATTCTCTTACCTTATATTTGATGTGCTGTCTGGAAACAGTACCAAGCCAATTCGGTGAAATACCATTATATAATATATTGTATTATATTATATTTGATAATGGATATATAATAGTATAATTATATTATACTAATTGATAATATATATATATATATTAGTATATAGTATATCTAGTAATAGTCATATTCATAGTATACTAGTACTAGTATATATATACCATTATCAATATTATTATAATCATATTTATATTATATATATCTTATATTGATATATATTTATATATATATATATAAATATAGTAAATATATATAGTATAATATATTATAATTACATAATATTTATAATATATACTATATATATGTTATATATATTATATATATAGTATATATATACTAGTATATATATTATATGAGTATATATGTATAGTATATATATTATATATAGGTATTATGGTATTATTAGTATATATATATAGTTATATCATGTATTATATATATAGTATAATATTATATATAGTATATATATATATATATAGTATCACATATATATATATATATAATAGCTATATATATATATAATATATATATAATCAGACATTAAAAGTAAACGACAACAATAACAAGTTTCACAACAAACATAAGAACATAGACAGGAAGTCGCAGAAAGCCATGCTCAATAAATTTTTCCAAAAGTCATCCTGTATCATTGAAGTGAAGGGGTAAGAGAGATTATGGGGGAATGACTTAGGGAATTGTTGCAAAGGACGATGGGAGCAAGGGGAAGGGTACGCGATGTGGAGGCGAGGACAACAAAGATTGTATCTTACTTACAAAGAAGAAATAACAGGTAAAATTGGTTTGTTTCCATGAATAAAAAATTATTTTACTGATGTGAAAAATCGATAATTCACAAGCACAGGCACAAGTACCCCGCAAGTATTGTGCATGCATTAATACTAATATATATATATCATATCAATCATATACTCATATATCGAAATACAAAATAATACTTGTAAACTTTAAGCTTATGATATTTACAATTCATATGCATAAGTATATAAATGTATATAATATATATATATATATATAATATAATATATATATATATATATATATATATATACTTATAATGCTATTTATATATAAATATACTATATATATATATATATATATATATATATACTATATAATATATATATCATACATATATATATATATATATATATAATTATATATATTAATATATATACATATATTAATATAATATATATCACATATATATATGGAAGGAATAGACAGAATCTCCGAATAATGAGGAAAAACAATAGATAGCTTGTCACGAAAATAGGAATCTTAAATTTTCATTGGGCAAGACAAATTTTTGAAAGAACAACTATTTCCTAAAGCAAGGCAAAAGTAACATATACAATAAATAAATACTAATATAAATACTATAAATATAATAATTATAATAATATATAATAATAATTACATATATATATATAAATCTTAATAATAATTATAACTATAATATATAAATATAAAATATTAATTGATAAAAAATAACCCATATCTGAGGCTATTACACCCTGCTGGATTGACCTGGGCCAGCAGACAATCGACACGCGCTATGTGATAGAACCACTACGCCAGAGATGACTAAAAGACACATGGAGAATTCCTTCCATCTGGTAGAATATAAGCACTCACCGGAAAAAGGAACCAACGCACCCTCGTACCACACTCGGGAAACTAAGGGTCAAAGACAGGAGCACCGCAAAAGGGTGGAAAATACTCAGCACCGGGGCGAACCTCGTTTATATCAAGAGTAACTGCATTAAAACCGATAGATGTATCAAAAGTATGATAAACAAACCACTTCTGAGCATTACCTTAGCTTATTCAATTAAATAACGATCCCGGTAGTGAGATACTTTTACACCTTTGCGGTCTGCCTGTTGAACCTAACCGCGAGAGTTGACGGGAAAAAAGCGATGACGGGATGTTGCTTGATGGTGCTTATTAATTCACACAGAGAAAGACATTGCGTTACTTATATTATATATCAAATCGTAGCGTAAAGGTCGTCAAGCACCATACGAAAGATATCATCTAGCTAGGCCAGGTTCAATCAGCAGGGGAAATAGACTCAAAGAAAGGGGTTATTCTATCAATATTAATTGACACTGTGAGTAAATGCAAGATTTAAACCATAAATATTAATATAGCTATATATAAATAATATATTATATAATAATTAACATATATATATATATATAATATATATTATAAAATATATAAAATATTAATAATAAATATATAATATATATATAACTTATATATAAAATATATATCATAATATAAAATAATATATATATTATAATATATAATATAATAATAATAAAATATAATATATAAACTATATATAATTATTATAATAATATATAAATATATATATATATATAACACATAATAATATATAATATCTAATAATATATATATAAATATATATATATATATATAATATATTTTCT
The DNA here is from genome assembly GCA_015478945.1 of Trachelipus rathkii. NCBI lineage: Eukaryota > Metazoa > Arthropoda > Malacostraca > Isopoda > Trachelipodidae > Trachelipus > Trachelipus rathkii. The sequence goes on along the minus strand of JABUQX010017461.1, from coordinate 52,921 downwards.
ATAATGAAAAATAAACATACTATATTTCTCTAATAGAAACATCCTTGCCATCAATGTCAACAGCAGAAAATTCATAAAAAATAAAATAACATAATAATACAAAAATATAAAAATATATAATATAATATTATAATATAATATATATAATATAATATAATATACTAATATATATATATACATATGTATATATACTATATACATATATATATATATTATATATTATAATATATTAATAAATATATATTACTATATATTCATATATAATAATAAAATATACTATAAATATTTATAACAAAAAATATACATATATAATATATATATAATAATACAACTATAAAATATATATATATACAATATAATAATATAAATAAATAAAATTTAAAAGAATATAAAATATAATAAATATAAATATAAACAATAA
>JABUQX010017461.1:22500-45000 GCA_015478945.1 Trachelipus rathkii | reverse complement strand
TTTCGAAAAAATTAGGTTACGTCATCATTTAGTACCGCTTACAAACTTAAAACGTCATAATTACGCCTCTCCTATATATATAATATATATATATATATTATATATATATATATATTATATTATATATACACGTATATATATATAATATATATATATATAATACCTATATATATATATATATATATTATATTCATATATACTATATATATATATATCTTGTACTAGATTGCCTGGAACAGACAGATATTTTCTGAAAAAATTTTGTTCAAAAAAATTTCTAAGTTCAGAAAAGTTAATATTGATTCGACCGTAGCCGAGTGTGGGACTCAGTGGAACCAGAGGGGAAGGCGAAATATTAGAGGGACCAGAAGAGAGAGAGAGAGTGTGGAAAAAAGAAGGATTCAGAGACGATTTATTGAAGAGATGAAGTCTCCAATCTTTGAATCTGCTGAAGATTTTGTTGGAGTATTCTAAGGAGAAGAGAAGAGAACACAGGACAGCATGTTAGATTCAACTCATGGACTGGCTAGAAATTTCAAGGAAAAAAGAAAACATCTACAGAATTTTGGATTTAAAACGTCTTTAAAATTATAAATGATTAATGATTTTTCATGATGATATGACTGACGTCATAGTTTAAAAATTTTTGAAAATCATTTCAGTTATCTTCTTGTTCCGAAGAGGTCAACATGTATTGTTAGACGAAACGTCAACAGAGCCTTTTGGTGTGAAGCTGCAAATCTCAAAGTTATCGTTCGAGTCATATGAAGATTTCTTTTACAAATTCTCTTCCACTAGTAGACAGAGGAGCTAGAAAACACCCTTCTATCACAATTTATTTCTTCCGGCGAATGGTAGTGATATAACTCGTTTAAACATTTACTAATAGTAATAACAGTGTTTGGTGATAGTGAAATAAATATAATAATGATAGATGATAAACTTTTTATATTGGTGAAATCATTTGGTAAATAAATAATTATTATATAGTGACAAACCTACTACTGAATAATAAAACATAGTAATAGTTAATAACAGTGATCTGTTGGTGATAATGATAATAATAATACAGTGTAAAATATTAGTTAATGAAAATTTTTAATATAGTGAATATTGGTTAAATAAATATTAATAATATTGTGAAATATTGATGTAGGCATAACAATATTATATTAAAACATAGTGCAGTGATAGTGATAGTAGTGATAATGATAGTAATGATAGTGATAGTATTAATAATAGTAGTGATATTTATATTTGTTATATATATGTTGTGTATTTGTATATGTATTTAGGTTTATGTATATGTATTATGTATATCATAATTACGTTATATGTTATGTATATATATATATGTGTATGTATATATATATTTTTTTAAATATATTTTATTTTATTATATAAAAAAGCGCCCGATAGCTCAGTGTTTAAGAGCACTCGCCCAACAAAGCGAGGGTCCCAGGTTCGCAACTGTTCGGGTGGGAGAATGTGAGCTGTTCTCTCTTGGGCTTGGCTCCGTTCCTGCTCGGACGATAATGTGAGTACACCTCCTCCTGATTGAGCTCTGCCCGCTGAAGTGATGGGAATTTATCTCTGTAAAAAAAAAAAAAAAAAGATATATTAAAAGTTAGGTTTTTTAAGAAAATTGTTTATTGGCAGGCTTCTTATATTTTTTTGCCGAATACATAAAATATATACATAAATATAAACTATATAATTATAATAATATAATAATTTATATAATATATAATAATATATAATATAATATAATATATAACTATATATAATATTATATATATATACAAAAGATTTCATTCATATATATAAATAATATAATATACTATAATAAACTAATATATATATATATATATATATATTATATATAATATATATAAATATATATATTATAATATATATATTATAATAATAATATATATATTGCAATGGAGTACACAGTCTATTTCGGTTCGCCGAGCCGCCCATGATATATTATATAATATATATAATTAATATATAATATATATACTATCATATATATATATATATATATTATATAATTATTATATATACTATAATATATATGTATATTTATATATATAATTATATATAGTAAACTAAGAAGCATAAGTCGCACTTTTAAAAATCGAAAATTCTTTCATGTTTGTCAATGAATCCATTTCAGTTGTTAATTTACAATTCTTTTTTTATAATTTATTGATAAATCCGCATAGCTAGCAGATTATATATATATATATTATATATATATATATATATATATATATATATATATATATAATATTATATATATTATATATATATATATATATATATATATATTATATATATATATATATATATATATATATATATATTATATATATAAATATATATATATATATATTATATAATATAATATATATATATTTATATATTTATATATTATATATATAATATATATAATATACATATAAAAAATATAATAAATAATAAACTAATATAAATATATCAGATCATAATAATAAATATATAATTAGTAAATATATATAAAATACAATAAATATATATATAAATATACAATAATAATATAATATAAATATATATAATATATACAAATACTCATATTAATAATAAAAATAATATAATATATATATATATTATATATATATATATATATATATAATAATATATATATTTATATATATATATATATATAATATATATATATATTATATATATAATATATATATATATATATAACGAATATATAATAAATATACATATAATATAATATATTAATTATAAATAATATATAGTATATAATATATATATATATAAATTATATATAATATTATATATATATATATATATATATATTATTATATGTATAAAAATATATATATATATATATAATAATAATATATATACCTATATATATATATATATATATATATATATATATATTATATATATATATATATATATATATATATATATATATAATTTAATATATATATATATATATATCATAATAATATATATATATATATATATATATTATATATATATATATATATATATATATATATATATATATATATATATATATATATATAATATATATATATATATATATATATATATATATATAGTACAGTATATATTGTTATCAGATTCCAAATCCAAGGCACAAAATGTTACTGTTCCGCTGAATATTATATGATGCCACCACTGATACATCGTGCTGATTCTTCTCTACCTTAGGGTCGCATGAGGCCAAGGAAAAAGTTTAACGTTTAAATATAAGCTATAATTTATAAATTCATAATATATATAAATATCACCTTTTCCTAACTATCTAACTAAGTATTTCCAGATATCTAATCAATAAAATATATACAAATCAATATACAAGTATTATCGAATTAATCAATCAATAAATATATACAAATTAATATACAAGTATGTATTGGATTAATTACAAAGAGATTTCAGAACAATACGTAAATTTGATATTACACCAGATCAGTTCCAACCTCAGCGATTTCAGCGAACTCCCAGATGTTGCAGACTCCCAGAAATCGTATCACCAATGCTTCAGTGATCCGTCACTGCCACGTCGAAGCCACTTCCCAACTACTCAAACCAGTATTTCCGTGAGAATTAAGATTACTCCTGTGGTGCTCCAGTTACACCCTTAATGACCCTCAGACGGCGCTCCTTTAACACCCAGGCGCTCCAGGGCGCTCCGATGCCATATTGGCAGAAAGGTCCACCAGGTACTCCTACAGCCGTCCAGGCTAACGTAAATAACTTTTTTCTTCTTCGAGCACCGCAACAAGTACTGCCGCCACTTGATTACTACTGTTGTTTTTACTAGGGCTGTTGTGTCCAACACTAACACTTCAATCAAGTTGCGGGGTCCCAAACTGATACTATAAATATTTAATATCCACTATAAATATTTTATCCGTATTCATTACTAATAAAAATAATAATAATAATAATAATAATAATAATAATAATAATAATAATAATAATAATAATAATAATAATAATAATAATAATAATAATAATAATAATAATAATAATAATAATAATAATAATAATAATAATAATAATAATAATAATAATAATAATAATAATCTTAGTAATATTCAGAATGCTACCACCAAATAACATATTCACCAGTATTCGCAATCACACACCAAACATACTATTTACTTTCGTATTCACATTCGTACTCACAATTATACTAATAACAATGACAATGAGAAATCATAACAATAATGATAATCATACTAAATACTACTACGACAACTACTACTACTACTACTACTACTACTACTACTACTACTACTAATAATAATAATAATAATAATAATAATAATAATAATAATAATAAAATAATAATAATAATAAAATAACCATAAAAAATAACCAATAATAATTAACATATAAAAATAAAAATAACAATAATAATAATATAATTAATAATATAATTAATAATAATAATAATAATTAATAATAATTAATAATAATAATAATAATAATAATTAATAATAATAATAATAATAATAATAATAATAATAATAATAAAATAAAAAAATATTTATTAATAATGGGTAATAAGATTAACAATAAAACTACGAATTAGTAATAATAATATATAAATAATAAAAATTTAATAATAAAATAATAATTGTAATAATATAAATACTGAATAAGAAATAAAATTAATGATAATAATAAATTAAACAAAATAATAAATATTAATAATAATAATAATAATAATAATAATAATAATAATAATAATAATAATAATAATAATAATAATAATAATAATAATAATAATAATAATAATAATAATAATATAATAATTAATAATATATAATAATAATAATTAATAATAATAATAATAATAATAATAATAATTAATAATCTATAATAACATTAATAATATAATAATAATAATAATAATAATAATAATAATAATAATAATAATAATAATAATAATAATAATAATTAAAATAAGATAAAATAAATAATTAAATAGTAAAGAAAAGCATTAAAATAAATTATAAAAACAATCATAATTCTGCAAATACATAATAATAATAATAATAATAATAAATTATATCCTATATAATAATAATAATAATAATACATAAATATAATAATAATAATAATAATAATAATAATAATAATAATAATAATAATAATAATAATAATAATAATAATAATAATAACATACTACAAATACTGAATTTGAGGAAGGCCGTTTCATTACTATATTCTCATTTACTTTACTCTAGACACTACTGCTTTTGTTTCAATAAAAACTCTTCCACTTGTATTCCACAAGTAACCAATTCGCTAAACATTTACTTCCTTTAAGATCTTCGTATTTTGAGCACAATCACTTTAAACAATTTATTTTAACCTTAGTATTCAACATAATTACTTTAACCACACACTCTTACTTTAAAATTATAATATTTCCTTCGTACTAATAAGCTAACAAATATCTCACTCTAAAATCCTAACATTTCCTCAAACGTAATTTCTTTAACCGATCAATCTTTTTAAAAATACTAATATCACTTTATAGCTGTTTAAATATTTTAACACTATAGTTACTCACCCGCACACGGGACTTTATGTACTCACAATTTAAACCATTTATCAAAATTATCTTATCAATCGGATAATCCCAATAAATCTGCCGAAATATGTTTCGTGACTTTAACACTTCAAAACTTTTTTTTTTATAATCCAACGATTTCTTCCTTTCACCAGTAAATCAAAAGTATATATTTACTCATTCGCGAATATTTCACATATTGATTCTTCTTTGGTTGGTTCGTTTCTTTACCACCTACCACACGACTCCCACTCCAAGATTGTACTATAGTCTTTAAAAGAAAACACCGTATCTCACCTCCCCAGCTGATGTCTTTCTTCTTGATTCTGTCCCCTTCTCGTATTCTATGATCTTGATCATTACGTTCGGCCATTCCTGGAACGATCATCCTGCCCTCGTCGTCGATACCGTATTAGTATTGTCTGAATCCGGTAGATTCTGCTCTTGTTCCTTAACGCCACCACTACTCATCATTGCATCTGCTATCTCACCCACTTCCAGCAACTCCTCGTATATAGACATTGGTCTATATTCTGCAACCTCAGGACTGGTTACAACAATGTTAATTTCTTCTACACCCTCCACTTGTTCTACCACCTTTTCTTCACCCTCCTGATAAATATTAGAGCTCACCTCCTTATTAATAGTCGGATTCACCTCCTCGTCCGTAGTTAGGTCCACCTCCTGGTTCGTAATTAGGTCCACCTCCTCATCACTTTCGTAACTAATGTTCACTCCCAACGTGTAACTATCCTCTAGGACCCTTAATGACCGCACAAACTTGCTAATATCGTACTCACTTTCTGGACTACTGTCTGTTCCCTCAACATCAAACCAGTCGAGCTGATTATTATCGTAGATCGGTGAGAGCCACACACTGAACTCTCCCGCCTGTGTAGCTTTATTTTTACCCTCCAAAATATCCTTCTGCACTGCTACATCCTTCTTACAATCCCCTTTATTTAATGACTGCTACATCCTTCTTACAATCCATTTTCTTCAATGCCATCTGCTTCATTAACCGCCACGCTTCTTGAATTTTGGATCCCCGCTTCTTCGGTGTTCCAGACTCTCGTTATTATTCGTACCACGGTACATACTCTACCGGTGTCTCCTGTACCCTTTCTTCGTCCTCTACCTCTGTGTGATGTTTATCCGGTTCCCAATCCACCTCTTCATGTCTAAAATATTGTTGAAGATAATGCGGGGGATCTGCCCAAACCTTCAAATGAGAATAGTGCCCCCTTACTGTTTTTTTCCTCCTATATCATATGACATACATCCCTATATCACCTTTGTCACCACAAAAGGACCCTAATACCTTTCACCCAATTTTCTATCTAGAGTTCTATCCACTGTAACGATTTTAATCTTTACCTTCACCCCGACTGCATAAGATACCCAATTTGGATGACCTTCCCGCCATTTTTCTTGCCCATCCCTAGGAATTGGTAATACCCTACCCCTCTCAAGTCTTTCTACCATCAATTTTTCCACTGGGGACATACCAAGCTTCGCATGTTTCGTGTTGTTGTAGATGAGCACCGCTCTTGGAAGATAACTGCCCCAGTCCATGTTTCCAATGATATTCTTTAAGAACTCCGCAAAAGTCCTGCTAACACTTTCCACAGCGCCATACTCGCCGGTTTGTACAGGCTACTGTAGATATGTTCAATGTCGTAATTCTGAAGCATATCTTTAAACCTACTACATTTGAATTCCACCCTATTATCCGTTAACACTTTATGTGAAAGACGCACTAAAGCTGGCAGCGTCTGATATTCAAAGGCATCGACCACACTTCTTGCTGACTTGTTCTTTAGTATCTTCAGCCCATTTACTGCAGTGGTCCACTGCGACCAAACAAGCCACATTTTCTCGTCTCGTTTTCGGCATTGCCATTACATCTACTGAAACCAACTCAAATACATTTTTAACCTTTATTTTTCAGATGGGCGAGAATACTACCTGGTGGTCGATTTTGGTTATTTGACACTTGGGGCACTTCTTACAACCTCCTGCACCACCGAAGATACTTTTGGGTACCACATGTATTTTAACAACAACTCCATTAATTTATCCTTTCCTATATGCGTCAAGTTCCTATGGGTCACCATACACCCACACACTGACCAACTGTTTAAACCCAATCACCGCACTAAAGTACTTCGTTCCAAACTTCTTTACCAGAATCAGCCCATTCATCTGAAAGTCATTCCTATACCGATAGAATCTTTTAGCAAAATATCACCTTTCGTTATTGCTTGTTTCCCTTTTATCCTCTGCTTTAATGTCCGTATTACCTCCGATCTTTCTTGAAGGTGGTTATACTTTCAACCGATATCAAATTGTCACCTCCATTTGCATCCTGCACCACTATATTATAAATTCCGATCGTAGACAAAAAGGTGTCGCTCGCATCATCCGCATCATCTCCATGTAAGATATACCCTCATCAAAATCCAATACTGCGTCTATTTTCACCAAGTAGTTCATATCAAGAAACAAACAAGCCGGAATGAACCCATTCTGCACAACAACTAATGGGACCACCACCTGTCTATACAACGTACTAATTCTAACTTCCACAGCCTTGTTACACTCCACAATCTCTGCAGTGACGCCATTAAGTGCAACATTCAGTATCCATCTTCTCAAATGCTTCCAAAGTGTTCCAAATCAATAACTACTGCCTTCTGCACCAAACAAATAAATGAACCCTTATCAAAGAACGCACACTTGCGTACCTCACCAATACGGACCTCTTGCCATGCCACCCCTTTTAATAAATGATTGCAGCTTAATCTTGAAATATGACCTCTTTCCCGCATCATTAAATTAAAGTTTAACCCTTCATTGGGTACATGCTGTACTAGGTTCCTGTCGGGATCCTCGCTCACTTCATCACCAGAGTTTTCCACATCCTCTTCCATCTGCTGTGGATCCATTTGAGGTGGAAGCTCTTCAGCCATGATGTTTTGGTTACGTCCATTAAATGTCTCATCATCTCTTAAGGGGTTAAAATGTCCACCACCAAGCACCTGTATGTGGACACCTTTCAGATTCACCTTTTCCCTTACTCTCGGACCAAGATTTATCACCGAGTAACACGTACCATGATGTAACCAAATTTTTATTCCAAATTAATCGCTTACCACCAAAAGACTTTCGAAACTGGCTCTCTTCCTGTCACCTTTATTGCCCTCAGATACTTCAATGATTTCTGCTTCTTTTCCACCCCGCATAACTTCCGATCCTCTATTAGTATATCCATCAGTGATTCCTTTAAAGCTTTATGATTCTTAGGGATGACCTTCAACTGGGTATCCTCCAATACGGTTTTCAAACAGATGAACAAAGAATTTGCTCCACGAGGAATCAATTTTATTAAAGATAATCTTTTAGGAAGGGCACTGCATGACACCTATCTGCAAAAACATTTTATTTTCCCGGATAATACCGTATTTCAAAACTATACCCGCTTAGGTCATACAACACCCTTGCCAACTTACTATCAACTAGCTTCATCGTGTGTAGATAGACTAGCGGCCGATGGTCCGTATACAAGATGAAATCCTGTCCTAACAAGAATGGTCTGAAACATTTTATGCCCCACCTTATTGCGAGCAGCTCCCTTTCAATTGTTGAGGCCTTCCTCTCACAAACGTTAAAGGAAAGGGAATTAAAAGTAATTACCCTCCTCTCAACCCGTTGCTCGTGACATAAACCGGCTCCCTTACCGAACCCACTAGCATCTACAAACCGCTCTAACTGCTTACCCGCTGACGAAAATTCTGGAAAAGCCAACTCCACGACTCTTTCATTCGCTTCTTTAACTCTTTGAATGCTCCTGTTTTTTCTGCTTTCCACTCGATCGGATTCTGACTATCCACAGTCAATGCACTAAGAGGTGCCAGCACATCTGAACAATTTCGGATGAACTTCCGTTGGTAATTAATTATCCCCAGATACATTTGCAGTTCACCAACATTTTTTGATTTCTCTAATTTATCTATTTGGTCCATAAACTCAGGGAGTTTCCATATTCCTGTTCTGCTGATAATATGGCCCAAAAATTATACTTCCTTTTGCACCCAAATGCACTTACTCACCTTAACCTTCACATTGGTTTTACAAAACCACTGCAAAACCTGCTCAATCAGCACCAGATGTTCCTTAACTCCCTTTAAAATTAGTAATACGTCATCAATGTATACCACCACCTTATGCTTACTAAATTCCGTGAGTATTCTCTGCATATCCCGTTGAAACGCCGCAGGTCCGTTTATTCAAAGCCGAAACTTAATTCGATCTTAAAGTCGTTTTTGGCAGTGTCCCACTGGATCGTTAGATAAATGCCCGTAGAATGGATACCAACTGCGAACCCGTTTCTTCCAATTTCGAGTTTTTCTTATATAGTATCCTTTTATACTAAAATCCAAGAAGCAAGTGAAAAAATGAAACCCATGGCACCCAAAGATGGTTACCGTTATGGTTCGCCATAGGCTCCGATCCACCTCCGTTACCTTATTTAACCTTCCATAATCAACACACAATCTGAGCGTAACCATTTCTTCATTGTTCGTACTGCCTTACCACTAATGTAGCTCTACACTCTGCTTAAGTACAGTGTCCACTTAGTATCCTCAGAATAATCACGGTCGCCTTTGATCAGCTTGCTCCTGATTCTTCATTTTCTCTTCCGGGGTGGTTTTCTAGTTCTCTTTACGTCATTCGATTCTGTTTTCAACCATGAAGCAACACTGGTGCCCGCTGTAGGGGTTATTATTTTGGGGTGTTTAATATTATTTTTTGGTTAGAATCCTATCACATATTTCGTTGAATTCTGAGGGGTGTACTTTTCTGGTATTGCATCATCAAACGTTAAATTGTCTTCCGTTCGTTGAATCTTTGAGACTTACATCGATATGTCTCTTATATCCCTTTTGTCCTCTCATCATTAAAAATATCTATTCGTCTATATGATATATTTATTCGTTATTTTCAATGTCATGTCTATGGTAAATTTAGATTAGGACATCGTTACTCTTAGTTTGATATTTATTTAATTCGTTATCTTTAGTGAGGTCATACATACTTTACCGTTTTTGTCCCCGCTTCTCGGTACGGATATAATCATACCTTTATTATGGCTGACCTATAATACTATACTATCTGACTGTCAATGTTTATTATGGGTATTAATAAGTATATAATGGGTATATTTAGTGAATAGGGAAAATATAATAATAAGTATATATTGATTAAAATTTATTATAAAAATTTATATAACCTACAAATGAATTATGTATCTATGGATATATAATAATATGTTGTGTTCACTGTGACATCACAACTGGTTCATATGATTTATGTCTCAACGCTATTATCATACTATATCTTATCTAGGTGGATCGGCTTGCACACCTACTTATTCACTCCTCTACATCAGTCTTTAATACCCGGTGTCCACTTTTTTCTTGACACTACGACTAGATATTTGATCTATGATTCCTAAATGTCTTTATGTCTGTTTGTACATTGATTTAATGGACAGAAGGACTCTAGTTTCAGATTTCAATTCATAAATTTATGGATTCTCTCCAATGATAATTAAGAACCATAATTATTAATATCTTCCAGGCCTTTTGTAGATGCTTACACTTGGAAATTCTATTCGTCATTTCTTTTTCTTCTTTGTGTCGTTAATATCTGTCTTTGAGAACCTTCCTATTCTTTCTTACGCTTTATTACTGTCACCTTCTGCTTCTCCAGTCTGTTTCTCCATCTTACTTGCTAATCTTTATCTTGTCTTTCCTCTATCTACATTGCACAGCACTGTATTCGTCTTCCTTTCCGTTTCATCTCTCTTCTCATATCTATTTCTCTCCTTCTTCATTCTTTTCTCTCTCTGCTCTCTTCTCTTCTCTTCTTCTCTCCCTCCTCTCTCTCCCGTCTCTGTGTCCTCTTCTCAATTTATTCGGATTCGCTCATTTCCTTCAACAATCGCGGATTGTATTGTTGTCCATCTTTTCTGTTTCTGCTCTTTCACGATTTTTTTCTTACTGCATGTAGTCTGTTCGTCATTCTCTTCTTCTCTCTTCTTCTCTTCTCCCTCTCTCCGTCTCTCTCTCTCTCTTCTTCTCTCTCTCCTTCCTCTCCTTCGTCGTCGCTCTTCTCTCTCTCCCTCTCTCGTCGTCTTCTCGTCTCTCCGTTTTTCTACGTGCTCTGTGGAAATCAGGTATTCAAGCATGTTATTTTGCACCAAAAATAGAGTTATTTAAGGGAGGCAATGGAAGAAGAAATTTCTTAAAGTTCTTATAGCTGGCTTTATTTTAATTTATTGGGTAAAGGAACATAGAAAATAGGCTTTCCCTTTTTTCGTTAAGTAAGATCAATAAAACTGTGGAATCATAGCAGAATAGGTATTTAAGATAAATTTAAGAAAAAACAATTTACTTTTTGTAATAAGGCCAATTATAGTCTTCCGCTAGCTTATTACACACACACGACACCATAACACACTCCCAAGCCTACACAACAGGACTTACTCACAGTTAGTTATATTAATATATATATCATATATATATATTACGTAATTATTGATATACGTTTTTTTATATAATATTAGTATATATAAAATTTATATATATATAGTATTTATGCTATGTAATACGCATGTTATATATCACATCACCTACTTACACATCACTACACAACATATATATATAATATAGTATAGGATAGTATATATAGTATATATATATATATATATATATATAGTTATATCTTATATATACAATATATATAGAGTATTCTATTATAAATATATTATATATTATGATTGATATAAAGAATACTTCTAAGACCTATATAGTAGAAATGAGAAATCAATGTTTTAATGAGAGCCAGTTAAATGTAGAAGGTTTGCTGGCGATATTTGGATGGTCGTTATCGGAATATTATCATTTACGTTTTTTCCTTTTATATTACAAAAATATATATTCTATATATTTGATATGAAATTCTGCATAAATCCGTAAAGTTTATATAAAGGTTATACAAAGGTTATATATATATATGATAATATATATTATATAATAGTATATTATATATATCTATATATTATATATTATATAATATACTATATATATAATAATATAGTATAGTATATATATATTAAGTATATATATTATATATATTATATTATAGATATAGCTATTATATTATAGATATAGTTGCGATATGACTGACTGATTTAGGAGCTCTTTCTTGCCTTTAAGTCCAATGTATGAATGGATTTTATAGAAAAGCTTTAAAGATGAAAATTGCGATTTTTAAAAGTCTGATTCAGTATGTTGTGCAGACTTTCAATTATAATATATAGTGAACACATGTCAGCAACGGCTCACATACATACCCACAAAAGAGTCGCACAAACACGATGCAAAGTCGCAGCCACGCAAACGAGGTGTCCGGAAGACGAGAGCCGGTCAGGATTTGCGGGTGAAGCCGAGGAGCCCGGTGATCGAAATTTTTTATGAGGTGGTGGGAACCGAGTCGGGCGCCAATGATTTTTTGGGATTGAAGCGAAGGCGTCTAAAGAAATCGGCCGGCTCCAAGGCTCTCGCGGTAATTCCTTAACAAATAATCGCATACTTAACAAGCAAGAGAAACTTCAAGGCCGAGTGATGATTTGTACTGGCAGGAAGAATTTAATAGAGAATTGGATCTACAGATGCTTTCGAAAATAAGAGAGCTTAATTTTTATAACATGACATTGAAATACATGTAATAAAAGGAAGAGGAATGTTGACGTGGGAAATAGCAAAATATTATCTGGTCGCAGATACGGGGTGGACCACAGAAAGTTGCGAGATCTTTATTAATGGACGGCTATCCGGAGTTCCAGCGCCTACTCTAAGAATCTGGTCGCAGTACGAGTTTTAATCTTGCCTCAGGTAGGATAGAAGATCCAAGTGCTGTAGGCGGAGATTTGAACCGTTGTCGCTCGATTCGATCGTATGGAGAGCGGCGACGTGCAACTCCTCTATATATTAGAAGGTCCTGTTTCTTTTTATGGTGCATATGTCATACATAAATGTGTTTTTATCGTATATTGTTTTTTATTATAGCTAATAAATTTCATTGGAATAGATCAGGAATTCAAAAAATGTTAAATAAAAGAAAAAGTGTAATTATTTAATAATATCGCGTATTTTTTGACGAATCTTACGTTTGCACGCCGAGAGACAGCTCGACGTCTCGGATAAATTTGTCTGAAGTAGCGAGAAAATACTTTTCTGAGGGGTGGGTGGGATTTTGAGGTTTGTGGAAGTGAGCAAGAAATATGCATTACGGCAATAGTTCTGAGTTTCGATGCAGGTAAGGATGGAAATTTATTGCACGTCGATCAAGTAGACGTTAGGTTGGTGTTTTACTGCATCGTCGATCCATAATAGGTTAGGTTGTTGTTTGCTGCCTCGTAAGTCAGGTTTTGATATGTTGTTATGTAACATAAATACCAGAATTAGTCTATTACATCCTGCGATGTAACCAAAACTTATTTTTTACCTACTCTTGATTGTTTGACTTCGTACGCTAAGGAGCTCGTCTTTCTTTGCTCATGGCAAATAATTAACGTTTTAGCTTACTTTAGTCAAATAAGGTGTCTTAATATGATTTCATATGTGCATGTCTTTCTCGAATCAATATTCTAAGGGAGGGAAGATCAATGATATTTCTGGAGAAAAAAGTAATAAAAATAAATCCAATATTTCACATCAAATTGAGATGCAGGGATTAGTCGGAGGAACTAAAAATGAAGCTAGAAACAAATTCAAAGAATCTTCAAATAAAATATATATATTATTTTGTATGTATATATACTAAATATAGATTAATATAAGATATATATATATATATATATATATTGGAACAGTTTTTAAGTACAATGCTGAAAACTATATGCAATTACACAAACATATTAGCTATTGGAAAGAAGGCAGGAGTAGAGGGGAGGGGAGGGGAATGAAAAGTAACAGGGCCAATCTAATGGCCCCTTGAACAAGCAGCTGGGTTGTGATAGGGGATAAAGCATTAAATAGAGTAGAAAATCTACCCTTAAACTTGAACATTTCTACTTACAAGTTAAGTAAAGAGCTTAAGCATTTAACCTTAGCATCCTAACTAGTATTATATCGTTATGACTAACTACTTTCATTAATTTGCATTAATAACTGATTTGAAAAGTAAAATGCGCCATGAATAAATATTCCCTAAATTGTTCTCTCTGTGGAGAGAATAGATCACAAATAGGTCACAAGTACATTTGTTAAGGCGCACACATGAAAAATACACATATTTTTCTTAAATATTATAATGATAATAATAGAGGCAGAAAAAAATGCCCCAAATTTATAGAACATAAATAAAATATATATCGATGATTCGATACTAAAGAACAATATGGATATATTGATTATTCGCCGTAGAAATATCATAGTATCGAATATATATATATATATATATATATATATATATATATATATATATATATATATATATATAATATATATATATATAATATATATATATATATATATATATATATATATATATATCTGAATATATATATATGGTAGATTTTATTTGTATGAGTACTAAAATTCAAATGGTTAAATTGGAGTTTGAAATGGTCAAGGTATGTGTGGTTGTTGTACTTGTAAGTTGTAACATATGGTCCATCTAAGGGTAATGTTGAAAAGAATGCGATATTCTGGGATAATATGAATGGGTAGGAGCTTCAGATTGATTGTGTTGGTGACCTAAATGATTGGATAGGTTATCAAAAAATTGAATATATAGGCTGGCTACTAAAAAAAAATATATATATATATATATATATATATATATATATATATATATATATATATATATATATATATATATATATATATATATATATATATATATATATATATATATATATAATAATAATATAATAATAATATATATATATATATATTTTTAACATTTTTAAGTAAATTCTTTGTTTTCAACGGTAAAAGTATTTCTCTTTTTCTCTCTCTCTCTCTCTCTTCTCTTTCTCTCTCGTTATATATATATATATATATAATATATTAATATATATATATATATAATAATAATATATTAATAATAATAATATATATAATAATAATAATAATATAATAATATGATATCCAAGTAAAGTCTGCATATATCTTCTTCTATCTACATATGTATTATTTGTATGTAATAATAATAATAATATAATATATATATATATATAACATATATATATATAATAATAATAATAATATATAATATATATATATATATATATATATATATGTATATATGCTATATATATATATATATATGCTATATATATAATCAGAGTTGGGCACTTCCGCTCTTTAGTCCGCTAGTCCGCTAGTCCGCTCGGAGCGGACTACCAGAATAGGTGTCGGACTAGCGGAGGTGCGGAGTCGTCAGGAAATTAGCGGACTTGCACGTGCGGATCAAAAAAGTTTCCGCTCTTTTGTTCCGCACCTTTTTAAAAAATGAAAATATAGTTTACTTATTAAGAATTCTTATTGGTTATAATAAAGAAATATAATTTTTATTTTAAGTTTATAACTAATTATACTTTTAGTCTAAGACTTTTTGTTTTTTAATAATTAAACTTCCAAAAATAATCTCAACCTCCTTAAAGGTACCATATATAATAAATAACATTAAAATTGATTTTATAGACTGAATGGCTATTACCCTCATCTATAACTTTAATTAATTATATTATTACTATAATAACTAGACAATATCTAAATCAATTCTGTGTAAAAACCCAAATGTATATATACAATATATATATATAATAAGAAAAAAATAAAAATATATATATATAATATATATATATATATATATATATATATATATATATATATATATATATATATATATATATATGGGTTATACACAAATGAATAACATATATATATATATATATATATATATATATATATATATATATATATATATATATATATATATATATATATATATATATATATATATATATATAAATATATATAATAATAATAATAATAATAACAATAATAATATATATATATGTAATAATATAATAATAATATATATATATATATATATATATATATATATATATATATATGTATATAATATATATATATATATATATATGGCTACCGAGCTAGTACGTAGCATTAGCATCGACTCTGCAGGAGTCGAGGCTCTCATGGATTCTACTATTGGAAGAAATAGACCTTCTTATGGGTGGACAGGTTGGTCAAAATATTTCAGAAGGGAGGCAGAATGATTTAGGGGAGGACCTTAAATTAGCAATGGACTGCTGGAAGTGAACTAACACCAGCACTCCTATCACCAAGGACATCTTTCCCTTTCAGCATAGGCAGAATTTGTTGAACTTGTTCATAAGAAATATAATACACCTCTCCTAGTTCTGCGGCTGTGAGCGAATATTTAGTATTTTTGGGGATATTTTGAGGGCAAAAAGGTCAGCCTTAACTGCTTTTTAATTTTGAGCACCTAATCTTTTGAAGGTAATATGGATCTCTTGTCCTTTGAAGACGACATTGAGGAGAAGTGGAAAATCTTGAAATTTTGTAAATACACATTTAATTTTCATATAATATTATCAGTAAATCTATCTAAGGATTAGATACTATTTTGTATTTAATATTAAAATCTTTTGTGTAAAGTCGCACATTATTAGCGGGAGACGTGCGGACGTGCGGACTTGCGATAGCGGAGGTTTGATGGGTCTGAATAAGTGTGCGGAGGGCGCTAGCGGACTACGTTTTCTCAAGGTGCGAGGTGCGCTAGCAGACTACCCCTAAATGAGCAGGGTGCCCACCTCGTCTTACAGGTGCTTTAGAATATTCTCTAGGAGAAATATTTTTAAGAGTTTCTATTTCCCTGAAATCTGTACCCTCCGAAGTCCGTTTTTATTTTTCCTTATTTATAGCAAAACCACAATTATTTTATATTAACTTTTTAAACGATGCAATAAAAATAAACTTTAAAAAAAAAAAAAAAAAAAAAAAATAAATTTTAAAAAAAAAAAAAAAAAAAAAAAAAAAAAAAATTTTAAAAAAAATATTTTTTTAAAAAAAAAAAAAAACAGGTCACATCTTGCATCGTTACTCCCAGTGACAAAAGTAACAAAATAAACGCAGATCATGAATGACTTTTATAAACTTGGATCGCATCCCCATTCATTTCAGATTCATGAATAAAATTTTTAAACGTGAATCATATTCCCATTCACCCAATTATAATAATATAATATAATTATATTATATTATTATAATTGGGTGAATGGGAATATGATCCAAGTTTAAAAATTTCATTGATAGAAATAAATTCTTGAATGAAAATCCAAGTTCATCATGATCTGCGTTATAATAATATAATATAATTATAATATAATTTATAATATAAGCGCCTCTAGGAACAAGGCATTCAACAGTCTAAGACGGGAAGATTCATTATATATATATATATATATATATATATATATATATATATATATATATATATATATATATATATATATATATTTATATATATATATATATATATATATATATATATATATATATATATATATATAATAACATAAAGAGATATACGAAATGACTTTACATATATATATATATATATATATATATATATATATCTATATAGAAATAATATATATATATATATATGAAAATATTTATATATATATATATAGTAATATTATATATATATATATATATATATATATATCGGACCTTTTACATAAATAAATATAAAATACAAAAAGAAATAAAAAATTACATATACATACAAACATATGCATACACACATCTTTTATATATATATATATATATATATATATATATATATATATATATATATATATATATATATATATATATATATATATATATATATATATATATATATATATATATATATATATATATATATATATATATATAACACTATCATAAGCATTATTGTTATTACTACCATCAACATTAATGTTGATATTATAAACAATATTATCGTAATATTATTAAGCATTACTTTTATTTCTAACATCAACATTAACTTTGATATCATTAACAATATTACCATAGTTATCACTAACACTTTTATTAATAACATTAACATTGATACTAATTATTAACAATATTACCATCACTAACACTATTATTAATGACATTAACACTATTAACAATGCTACCATCACTAACACTATTAACAATAACATTATTATTAACACTAATTAATAACAATATCGTTATTAACATTAACATCACTATTAACACGAGATTGGGAGGGTGGCATCAACTGCCGATCATACGATCCATACATGGGAAGAGACAAACAGCTGATAGGTGTTCCCAGCTCCATGCAGCATTTTGAGGAGTCCATCTGATAGACTAAGCGATTCTGATGTCATATTAATAAATACAAACATTTGAAATAATCTATATTCAAGTTTTAAGGCCTAGTTCTGCCTTTGTATGAATTAATTTTAAAAAAAGTATGTCCTATTTCACTTTTGTTACTTCACGGGTAATTGATATATAGGGTCATTTCAATTTTTTCTTACATTCTTTGGAGAAGTTTTATTAATAATGAAAAAGAAATTTACCGGGTAAAGAAAATAAATTCATTCAACATGTATTTGGTGAAGTTTACTAAATTTTAGTTCTTTACTTTTTATTTTTTTTATTTTTAAATTTTTAAACAATTTTATTTATACTATTAAGATATTTACATAAATTTCTCTCTCTCTCTCTCTCTCTCTCTCTCTCTCTCTCTCTCTCTCTCTCTCTCTCTCTCTCTCTCTCTCTCTCTCTCTGATATATACAGCTTACTCGCGCTCAGTATATATATATATATATATATATATATATATATATATATATATATATATATATATATATATATATATATATATATATATATATATATATATATATATATGCTGCTGCTGTATATATATATATATATATATATGTATATATGTATATGTTAAATATTGCTTAATAATCGCAATTATATAAGATTTTAAAGAAAGAACATATGATGGAAGGGAAATTACTGCCTTCTCTGGGATTGAACCACCGCTTGTTGCAAATGAGGGACAATATACCCGATGCTTCGACTGAGCTATCATCCCAACCTTAAAAAAAGTTGGGTTCAAGAACAGTTTTAAAGTAACCGGAAAGCTCCGTCGAGGCGACATCACCAGGTGTCCAGCCTGTCCCTATCCCTCGTTCTTTATATTGTAGATGTTAAGTATTGCATAATAATCGCAATTATAAGATGTTAAGAAAGAACATATATATATATATATATATATATATATATATATATATATATATATATATAACTATATATATATATATATATATATATATATATATATATATTAATGAAGATGTAACGGATAGTTGATTTTTCACTATCCGCGGATGCGGATAGTAAAAATCACTATCCGCGGATTGCGGATGCGGATAGCGGATAGTTAAGTTTTTAGGGTTCTAGCCACAGTATATATATATATATATATATATAATATATATATATATATAATATATATATATATATATATATATATATATATATATATATATATATATATATATATATATATATATATATTTATATTTAATATAATTTTATATATATATATATATATATATATATATATATATATATATATATATATATATATATATATATATATATATATATATATATATATATATATATATATATATATATATATATATATATATATTACCAGAGTGCGAGACGCTTGTACCCAATTTTGCACCCCACCAACCTCTTTCCCAAGCCTCCACCCATTTGGAAAAAGGTTATATATATTAATGCTTGAAATTAATAATTCCAAATTATGTTTCAATAACAAAAGCTTCTGAGCCCTTTCAGAGGAGAGTTTGCTTCTCTTTTCGTCGTAAATGAGATCTGCACCACTGAAAGACGCTCACTAGCCACACTTGTTGAAGGGCTTGCTAAGATTTCCCTGGCGACTTCTGAAAGATGTGGAAAACTTTTACAATTATCACGCCACAAAACCAGTGGATCTTTACCTGATTTCAAGCTTTTTCTCTTTTGATATTCTTCGATCAATAATAGTGTCTTTTGACACCTCTGAACATCGCTGCTAGATTTGTGCTAGAAGCCAAAAAAAACGTTCATGGATTCGGCAATGATATCGCTAATAGATGGTAATTGCGTGTCTGTTTCTGTGATCTTTTGCTTTTTATTGGCTGGTGATAGTTCCGCCTTTAGCAGCATTTCATCACATAGGCATCCCAAATTAATTTTAACAGTCTGTGAAACACGTGATTCAAGAAATTTTGTTTTGTATCTAGGATTTAGAAAAGTTGCTATTGCACATGCGTCATCGTTTTGCAGAGTTTGAAATCTATTATCTATCTCCAGCATGACTGTTTCTGTGATCCTTACACTGTAAAAAAATCCGCGCGTATTCCGCGTCAAAGAACCGGAAAATTCAGCGCTGAATTTTCCGGGCGCGCACTGGTCAGTACTTCCTGTTTTCGGGCGGATATAAATCACTTCAGCCATATAGTTGTTGGAATCCTCAGCCATATAAATCCGCTTCATATATATATATATATATATATATATATATATATATATATATATATATATATATATATATATATATATATATATATATATATATATATATACTGTGTAATATCTGAGTACTCTAATTTTATTTATTTCTATTTTACAAATAATGATAATAATAATAAAAGATCTTAGTTGGTATATAAAAGTGTTTCTGCCAAAGGGTTTATAAAAATTACTATATATATATAAATATAAATATATATATATATATATATATATATATATATATATATATATATATATATATATATATATATATATATATATATATATATATATATATATATTATAGAAAATTGAAAATACAATAACAAAATATTCTCACCACGTTCACGATGCAGGTATATTTAGAGTATGAGAAAAAGGAAAAATAGTATATATATATATATATATATATATATATATATATATATATATATATATATATATATATATATAATATATATATATATATATATATATATATATATATATATATATATATATATAATAACAAGAATAACCAATAGAAACATTTTCAAAGAAATATTTATTACCGATTAGTTTAGTTTAAGACAGCAACCCCATTTTCAAGATTTATATATATATATATATAAATAATAATATATATATAATAATAATAATATATATATATATATATATATATATATATATATATATATATATATATATATATATATATATGTCTCCACACCCCTCTCTATATATATATATATATATATATATATATATATATATATATATATATCTTCCTCTGTCGCCCCAGAATGGGGGTGAGGTGCGAACAACATCGAAAATACAATAAAGTGAAGAAAAGCCCCACCAATACCATCCCCTCTGTGTATGCCCTTAAGTGAGAGACTGTCTGGCAAAAATCCGCCCTGAAGCTTCATATATCGTGACAATCACCCACTGTGGTAGGTCGTTGGTTGTGGGTTTCATCCCCTGGGCCAGGCCCGCAACCACGCCCCCTCACAAAACTACGCCATGCACTCATTCCTATCATGAATCATTCCTCTCGCTCTCACCAACTCCACGTTCCTATATCACTCAAGCATTCCTTAACTGACTCAATCCACTTTTTCTTT
>JABUQX010017461.1:17500-20000 GCA_015478945.1 Trachelipus rathkii | reverse complement strand
TGGTTAACATGTATAATAATGCGATTTTGATTGTCCCGCTCGGCATAGGGACCAGTAAAGTTTGTTACTTTTCTATCACTTAGCAATTTATTTTCTGCTCCTTGAGAAAGGAAATTTATAAGTTCTTCGATGCTGTTTATTTTAGGATTAGGTACCTTTTGAAGTTTTTTCAACGTTTTCCTGGAGGTTGAAAGTAAACTAGAAATATTGCTGCCTAGCTTTAGACCTATTTCATAACACAGCTGAAATAAAGAGAAAAAAGAAAGGAATATAGTTCAGCATTCATAATCATTCAATTTGAATAATTCTATTCAATTAATACTGGAATTGCTCCGCATAACTATGCATCAAAAAACAAGTTACTCTACGCAAGGTCTAACACAGTAAAATAAGTAAATAAATAAATAAATAAATGACAGTTTCGCATTTAAGCTAGGATACGAGGGATGGTATTGGGGGCTTTCCTTTTCGATTGAGGTAACCTTCTTCTACATTACTGTATGTTTCTCCAACCAAACTGCTCATTCTCGTTTCTTCTACTCAAGCGCATACACTTTTTGTTCTCTTCTTTTCCTCCTTATATACCTCCATACACCTTTCTTTCGAAACCTCATCATTAGCATTCAGCACGCTCATACACGCATCTTTCTTTCTTTTAATCGCTTGCTTCACCTCATCATTCCACCATTCACTATTAGCATTCTTTGTTCCTACCTTACCACAAGCAGTGATGGGCACGGTACATGAAAATTGCTTGGGCGATACCGGTACATCGATACTTGTAAATTCTCTTGGGCGATACCGATACTCGGTACTTTGAAAAAACGTTTGGGCGATACCGGTACTCGGTATTGTATCGCCGATACATCCGATACATCGGTACATTTGAAGACATAAACAAAAAATGATAAATAGTTTTTCGAGAAATAGTTATACACATAATACATTCTATTACTGTTGATATAGTTTTTATGTCGATTCGGTGCTTCTTCATCTGTAACTTTTAAATTGTATAAAAATTAAAGTTAAACAAAGGTAAAGATTTTGAAATTTGCATAGAAACGAAAGTTTAAAATTGCTGTCACAGTGAGCAAGTTCAAAAAATTTCCCAGAAGTTATTAATTCGGACTTACACCAGTTTGTTGCATTAATTTTTTTGAAATGTTCTTCGGAATCTTTTGGAACTAATGAATCACTTTCAGTGTTACATTTACTCATTGTTAAAGTTAATTTGAAAAATAAAACTTCAAAAAATATTAAATAAAAATTACAAACAAATTGACAAGCCTAACTTCTTCAATCAACTTGCAATAAGAGACTGCGAGTCTGAAGTCCGAACAGCATAAATTTTGAATGTACGATTGCAGGAATAAACATATTGGAACACGTTTCACTTAAATGATATAAGCTGCAGTAATTTGAAATTATATATATATATATATATATATATATATATATATATATATATATATATATATATATATATATATATATATATATATATATATATATATATATATATGGCACGCGTCACTGCTCTCCAAGCTCCCCTCCTTTGGGTTTCCTCCTTCTCTTTGCTTACTTATGTCTAGTTTTCTTTCAAATCGCTCAATATCGGCTGTTGTTGATGGGGCGACTTCTTCTTCCTTTTCTGTCAATAGTGGTGTTCCTCAGGGTTCTGTCTTATCTCCTACTTTATTCCTACTTTTCATTAATGATCTTCTCACCTGCACATCTAACTCTATCCACTCATATGCCGATGACTCGACCCTTCATTCTTCAACTCATTTCAATTCTGCTCCTTCTTTTACTTCTAGAATTGCCTCTCGTCTTAATCTTTCCGATTCTATTCTCGATGATCTGGATAGAATTTCCGGGTGGGGTCGTCTGAACCTTGTGAAATTCAATTCTTTAAAAACTCAACTTCTACAAATCTCCCTTTCTAAGACACCTTCCAACTTTCCTATCTCTTTCGACGGCTCTCTCGTCTCTCCTGTTGACAATATAAACATCCTTGGCCTTAACATAAACAAAAAAATATCTTGGAAACCTCATATCACAACGGTTGCTAGGGCGGCCTCAAAGAAACTAGAGTTCTGTTTAGACTGCAGAATTTTTTTCCTCTTCTCAGTTGCTCCAGCTATACAAGGGCCTCATCCGCCCTTGTATGGAGTACTGCTCTCATATCTCTGGGGGGCTCTGGTTTCACCCGGCTTTTGGATAGGGTCGAGTCAAAGGCCAAAAGGCTTATAAACTGTCCTGTACTTTCCAGTTCCCTTGACCCTCTATCTTTGCGGCGCGATGTTGGTGCTTTATCTCTTTTCTATAGGTACCGCAGCGGCAGGTGCTCGAGGGAGCTTATCACTCGTGTACCTCCACCTTTACGTCACCCTCGTAGCACTAGGGGTGCTGTGTCTGCACATGAGTTTTGTGTTGATGTAGGTAACTCCAGGCTAGTTCGCTGCGGTGCTTCCTTCTTTCCTGCCACATCTGTTCTGTG
>JABUQX010017461.1:7500-12500 GCA_015478945.1 Trachelipus rathkii | reverse complement strand
AAATATATCCGGAGGCAAAGGTTCAAATTCATCACATGTAGTGCAATTTGTACATCTTCCTCGCACAACTCCCCTTTTATCTAACATCTGGAATGAAAAATAAGATTTACCATATATATATATATATATATATATATAATATATATTATATATTAATATATATTAATATATATATATATATATAATATATATATAATATATATAATATATATATATATATATATATATATATATATATATATAATAATATTATATATTATATAATATATATATATATATATCATTATATATATATATATATATTAATATATATATATTATATATATATATAATATATATTATATAATATGCGGATGATTTAGGTTCGGTGGGCGAATCTGAACAGAGAAGTTTTGAAGAGGATTGCGTAGAGAGATTTGGCAGGGTATGAAAAGGAGGGGTTTGAAAGTAAACGTAGATAAGAGTAAGGTTATGGTTTGAGTGAGGACAGTCCCTCAGTGTGTAGTTATGTTAGATGGGTGGAAGCTGGAGCAAGTGTCTGAGTTTAAATATTTAGGGTATGTGTTGGATGAGAAGGGAATGGATGATGCAGAGTGTAGTGGAAAGTTGGGGAATGGCAGGAAGGTTGCTGGTGCCATTAAATCGGTTGGTGAAATGTAAAGGACTAAGTCTTGAAGTTGCGCTAGGGTCTTACATGAGGGTATGTTGTTCCTGTGTTATTGTATAGTAGCTGAGACTATGTCTGGAATAAGAAGTATAGATCTAAAGTTCAATGTGGTCAGATGGACAATCTTAGGAGCATGCCTTAGGTGTGAGAAGAATTGAATAAATATGAGAATGAACTTATTACGAGAGTTGGTGTGCGTGTGAAGAAGGGGTAAAGAAGAGAATAATATGAAAGTATGTTGAGATGGTTGTCATGTGGAAAGGTATGGAATGATAGTCGGTTGGTTAAGCGGGATGTATAGTGGTGAGTGTGTGTTGGGAACCGACCGGCTGGGAGACGAAGAGAAAGTGGATCGAGTCGGTGAACGAATGTCTGAAGGAAAAATGATGAGAAAATTTTGCAGAGGCGAGAAAAAGTGCACATGATAGGAGAGAATGGCGGGGTTTTGTATGGGCATGGTTGTGGCCCCACCGGGACCAAGGGATGAACCCTACATTGAAGATTTACATATGAGGGTCCGTCGCCGTCCCATGAAGCTCTAGGGTGGTTTTCTGACTGTACGAGTTTCACTAATTAATGGTACAGAAGGGGCGGTAAGGGCTGGACTTTCTTTTCGACATTTGTCATATTCTCCTTACTGCTTTTCTTTTTCCGATGCTTGTAGGCGCACCTTACTTCCCAGTGTCTTGGAAAAGAGGTAGGTTAAAGAAAGAAAGAAGAAAGAATATATATATAATATATATAATATATTATATATATATATATAATATATATATATTATAATATATATATATATATATATACTTATATATATATATATATATAATATATATATATATATATATATATATATATATCACCTTCCTCCTATTTCCAGATTGGGGGCAAGGTGTGTAGCATACACTAGAACTAAAGTAGTTGAAGAACATGATGCAAATTGAAAACTCATATATATATATATATATATATATATATATATATATATATATATATATATATATATATATATATATATATATATATATAATAAATATATATAGAAAATTATATATATATATATATATATATATATATATATATATATATATATATATATATATATATACTGTAAAATGGGGGGAAATTGGAAATTTTTTTAACTTTTTTTTTTTTGTCCAATCATGAAAAATCAGAAATTGAAGTTAGACCCATTTTTAAATGTTTGTTTTCAAATTTAAAGCTTCGTGAATGTTATAGGATAATGAAAATATAAAAAATGTAAAGAAAAATATTTTTAATAAATTTTTGAAAAATGGAAGTGTCAAAAATTTTTTTGGGGGTAAAATGGGTAATTGGCGTGGGGTGAAATGGGTACTTGAAAATGATGCGACTTAGGATTGTACAGTAGTATTGATATTAATGCTGAAAGGTAATATAACTGTTAAAGATGTTATAAAATTAATTTGGGTCAAAAATAACATGTGTAACATATATTTTGTTACCATTGTTAAAAATCAATTTTTTTCAAAAATTATGAAATTTTTTTTTTTTATTTTTTTAATTCGAAAATCAAGTTAGACCCATATTTAAATGGTATTTTTACAAATTTAAACATTCATAAATATAGAAAAATGTAAAAAAAATATTTTTATTGAATTTTTGAAAAATGAAAGTGTCAAATTTTTTTTTTTAGGTAAAATGGGTACTTGAAAATTGTGACTTAGGATTGTACAGTAGTATTGATATTAATACTGAAAGGTCATATAACTGTTAAAAATGCTATAAAATTAATTTGGGTCGAAAATAACATGTGTAGCGTATATTCTGTTACCATTGTTAAAAATCATTTTTTTTTAGAAAATTAAGAATTTTTTGTTTTTAATTTTTTTATTCGAAAATCAAGTTACTCATATTTAAATTTTTTTTTTTTTTTAAATTTAAAACATTCACAAATGTAATGGCATAATAAAAATATAGAAAAATCTAAAAAAAAATATTTTTAGTAAATTTTTGGAAAATGCTTGTAAAAAAATTGAAATGGGGGAAAATGAGTAATTATTATATATTTGCTCATTTTACCCCAGAGTACCCATTTTACCCCAAAACCATTCACAATAATATTTTATGAACTAAAAGGAATATGTGCAATTATTTTCATCAAAACTCTTACGTTTACACTTTTGTATATGGTATTAGTCCGAATTTGGCAAAAACTCAAAATTGGACTAGTTACAGGTCTTAGAATATTTTTATACTTTCTGAAAAAGGGGGACATTTTTTTTTAGTAGTTATACTTGTCATTTATTTAATTTAAATTAAATACAAATATTGAATATAACATTTCTTCTAACAAAAAAAACCTTAATTAAAGTTCCTAATCACTTCAATTATTAAAAAAACTTATAGCAAAAAATTACCCGTTATACCCATTTCCCCCCCCTTTACGGTATTATATATAATATATATATATATATATATATATATATATATATATATATATATATATATATATATATATATATATATATATATATATATATATATATATATATATATATAATATCCATTTCCCCCCATTATACGGTATATATATATATATATATCATCACCTTCCTCCTATTTCCAGATTGGGGGCAAGGTGTGTAGCATACACTAGAACTAAAGTAGTTGAAGAACATGATGCAAATTGAAAACTCAATGCAGTCAGAAAAATCCACCCTAGTGGCTTCACAAGACTGAGATGGACCATCACTGTGGCATTCCGCCAATGTAGGGTTCATTCCCTGGTTGAGGCCCACAACCTTACCCACTCACAAAACCCCAATATTCACTCTAATTATGCACCTTTATTCTCGCCTCTGCCAAACTCACATTCCTCTCCTTCAAGCATTCCTTTACTGGCTCAATCCACTTTTTCTTCTTTCTCCCAGCCAGTTGATTCCCAACACACTCACCACTATACATCCATCCATGACCAAACCATCTCAATGTATTCTCGTTTATTCTCTCATTTACTCCTTTCTTCACACCACACAACTCCCTAATACATTCATTCCTCATTTTATCAATTCTTCTCACACCTAACACACCCTAAGATTGCCTACTTAAACATAATGTACCAAAGATCTTTACCTCTTATTCCAGACCATAGTTTCACTACTATACATTAACACAGGTAACAACATACCCTCATTCAAAAACCCTAGCACACTCAAGACATCCAAACAAAAAAAAAAAAAAAAAAAAAAAAAAAAAAAAAAAATTGGATTTAATTGCACCAGTCACTTTTCCTACCATCACAACTTTCCTGCTACACCTCTGCATCACCGTTCCAATTCATCCAACATATTTTCCAAATATTTAAACTCAGGACACTTTGTTCCAGTTGCTCACCATCTAACAGCTTCACACTGCGGAACTCCCCCTCACTCACTGCCATACCCTTATTCTTATCAACATTTACTTCAAACCCCTTCCTTTTGGCCACACCTTGCCACACCCCTTACCAAACCTCTTCAAACTCTCTATCAGATTCGCAACACAAAACCAAATCATCCAATATGATAAGTTAGGGTCCCTCCATTTCTCTTCCATTCTCCATGTCATTCTAACCTTACCTTGCCACCCCTACCTCTATTTATATATAATATATATATATATATACATACACATATATATATAAATATATATATATATATATATATATATATATATATATATATATATATATTTATATATATATAATATATTTAATCCCCTAGCAGGGGGTGAACCCACAGGGGGACACAGAAATCGAACTTTAAGGCCGCCATTCCCGGAATCAGCGTAAGAAAATTGGGTAAAATTCAATTTTTCGTCTGAGCTTCGATATTCGATATATCGAACTATATCGATATATCGAGTATTGGATATATCGATATAATTCGATATTATATATATATATATATATAATATATATATATATATATATATATATATTTATATAAAACATATATATATATATATATATATATATATATATATATATATATATATATATATATATATATATATATATATATATATATTTTAGTGTCTAAACTGACATCATGTAAATAAAAAATAACAGCACCTACAGTCAAAGACATTACACATTGTCTGCATATGCATGGTCACAGAAAAAAAAAGAAGACTTGACTTGCAAAAAAATAGGCGCCCGAGTGTTAGGGGTGTTTTAAAACTAACGAATTACCCACGGTAGACCACCCGAGGTCAGGAGTCGGGCGTTCTCTCGGCCTTCTAGGTGGACTACGGGGGGGACTAATCCCCCCCTCCGGGGATGGTCTCCGGAACCCCCGCTCTTTGGTCTTTGGGT
>JABUQX010017461.1:0-5000 GCA_015478945.1 Trachelipus rathkii | reverse complement strand
AGAAGGAGTTTTCAGCACATGCTATCGATTGTACTAATATAATTAAAATTCTCAATGACTCGACGAATTCGGAAGGGTAGCTTCACCCTTTCTAGAAAGGATAGGTTCAAATTTTTTCTTTTTTAATTTTGCATTAACACTATGGATCCATACCTGTATAGTATATAATAATAATATATATTAATTATATATATATATAATATATATATATATATATTATATATATACTATAATATATATATATATATATATATATATATATATTATAATATATAGTATATATATATATATTATATATTCCGTAATTTTGTCTGATAGTTTCTCTATCTATCTGATCTACTGTATGTTAATATAGGCGTTTTCGTTTTCATTTTTGTTACGAACTGTAAAGAAATGCTCGAGTTTGCTTTCGCCGAAAAATCGTAAAAAAATGCTTAACAAACGTAAGGAATTTCCTTAATTCTATTAAGGTTGCTATTTCCTGTGATTGCGGAATTAGCACGTTCTTACGAAAAATGTAAACAAAAAAAGTTATAGCTATGTGGCATGCTCGTAGCCTAACCCAATTCACATTTTCAATAAAATCAGCTTCGGTAGATGCAGATGATGCCATGTGTAATAAATTCTATTACGAATAGTTGATCAATTTTTGTAATATAAACAACCATGTTATTAAGTTTTATTTCTGTTTATTCCAAAACCACGTGCTCCCTCACAACAGCTGATTTCAATTGTTTGCAAAATAAAAGTAAACCTCCCCATAAGAAATCGTGTTCGTTTTGCACGAAATTCAGGCAATTGAGTACAGGCAATCAGGAGTGCCAAAGAAGTCTTTTGATATTAAATGAAAGGTTAAATCCTTTTAAATAAAAATATTCCAAAATTTTGTCATATCTTCACCTTTAGAAGTATTTTGAAGAATGGAGAATTTTTGAAAAGATATAGGGTGCCTTGAGGTCATAGTGATCTCTGACAGCTAAATTCTCTGGTTGAGAGTTGGGAGATTAGTTCGAAAGGAAATGCCCATGCGTTTGAAGGCTCGCATCTTTAGTTGTAGGAAAGTTTGACCTACATAGTCGATGTTACATTTGGCACATTTATATTTGTAACGATATGTGACCTCAAGGTCATGGGGATGCTTTCTTTAATCTTAAAGAAACTGCCAATTGATTTGTTTAATAAAAAATATAAGAAACTTGCATGTGGAAAGTTTTGTTTAATATTTCTAATTTTGAAGTGCAAAGATCATTGGAAAAGGGGGTCAATGCAGGGAAGCCAAGCATAAACAGGAGCTTAGGAACATCATATGCAGTTAGTGTAGGCGATTGAAATGTTATCGAAAACGTGTAATAAGTTTAAAAGACGTTAGAGGGAAAAGGCTAAAACCTAGAAAATTTTCAGAGAAAGGGGATTTCTTCATGGAAAAACTTCCAATCAGAACAAATAAAGGCTTGTGTATGCGGGACCTTAGACCTGCAAATTTTATGATTAAAGGAGATAGAAATACAGAAATTAGCTCCAAGTAAAGTATTAGTGGGCTGCGATAAATAGAAGTTAGCAAGTCCACTAATACTTTACATGGGACTAATTTCTTTAGTTCTATATCCTTTAATCATAATTGTAATAATACGAAGCGTTTGCGATAGAATGAATTTTAGTATTTTCTTTGCTTTTAATTTAGACCATTTTCGTTTTTGTCATGTCATTTGTGCTTACGCTCAATAAGAAATGCTCACACAGTTTTAGTAGTAATTTCCTGTTTCAGGGTTCACACTATCTGGAAAGTCAGGGAAAAAAAATCAGTCAGGGAAAAAAAATTAGTCAGGGAAGGTCAGGGAAGCGTTTTAAGATATGCTGAAAGTCAGGAAAATTCCAAAAAAGTCCGGGAAATTTTAAAATTTCAAAACATATGAAAAATGATCCATGGACCAAGTTACATATTTTTGATATATTTTTTTCCCTTACTGTATAATTGTGGAATGAGAGATATATTTGATAAGTGAATGAAAAGGATGGGCGAGGAACGACATCCCATAAATCTACTTCTATCCTGTTTCTTTCTATTTTTAGTTCACTATTACCTACTATTCTTCCTATTCTGTCCGTAGGAGGTTGTTCCAAGTTCATCCTTCCGATTGAAGTGATTGGTATATGGATGTGTTTTTTAGACTGTATGACTTATGACTTAATCTGTTTATATCTTTTTCTTTTTAGGGATTTATACTTCTATATATATATATATATATATATATATATATATATATATATATATATATATATATTTTAGAAATTTATTATATATATATATAATATAATAATATATATATATATATATAGGTTGGACAAGTGATTTTGTATTTTTGTGCAGTTGAAGGCAAAAATCTCTCAACACCAAACCATTACAAAATGTTTTTGTTCAAACCAAAGATGTATTTCTAAAATGCAAACTGGCTTTTTTTAAAATGCTTTCCTTAGAACGTGAATCATTTTTACGAAAGTTCCAAACGTCAGACCCACTTGGTTCATTCCTGTTCACAGATTTACAATGTCTCGTACTAAATATTATGGAAAGATTTCTAAGTCCAGTAAAATGCCTGCTACAACAACTAAGCCTTTTTGCATTAGATTTACATGACAAAGACAATTTGCGTGATGTAAAAGGTATTAATCTTGGATTTCAAACAAAAAAAAACTTCTCAAAAAAGTCACTTCGAATGAAAGATTTACATGACAAACCTGAATGCCAGACTGTGCAAATCAAAATGACAGAAAAGATATTAGAAAGGATGTCCTCTGGAAGTACAAGCCTGTCCAAGGGCTCTCATCATTGGATCCTATTTTATAATTTTCATCAGCCAACAGAACAAGGGAAACAAAGATTTGCTTTATTGCTAGAGGCATTGCACACCAATAACTGCCAAATCACAGATTCTGTTGCTGATAAAGCAAAAGCACCAATACACTCTACTTTGCAGTGAAGCTCATTCTACCCATGAATTAAAATTCAAAATATTTTTGGATGGTGATTGTCCTTCTAAGAGAACTTGATGAATTTTTTCTTCTATAGTACCTGGAAATCAATGTTATGCGGAATTGTGGCAAATTTTTAAATTAGGACTGATATTTCCCATGGAAATGCGACAGTGAAAGGGAGGGTTTTCTGTGAATAAAGCAATTAGTAGAGAATCTGAAAGAACCAGTCTATTTTCTCAAAAAAACACAGAAGCACAATTGCGTAAAGATTCTTATAAAGTTTCATTTTAAAGTCCTATCACTCAAAAAATGTGGACAAATGTAAGAGCTGCCCAAGGAATATTGAAGAACATCTCAAAAGAAAAAAAGAAAATTATTCATACAGATCAATAAACTTGAAGAGCAGAGGAAGATGTTAAAACAAAGCTTTGACAGAAGACGACGCTATAAAATCAAAAAAAATTCAGATGCTTGAGAAGAAAAAGTTAACCTAAATCTCCCCATTAAGAACTTTTGTGATCACAGTGGACGTTATTCACCTAGGCTATTAATAAAAGCTTTTAAATTTATTTTTTTTTTAAATAAAACTGTTTACTTTTGGAAAAAAAATATTGCGTTGGACGGCTATGGGAAAGTATAGATCGATTACTAAAAAAAAAAATATTTTTTTTAAATTCATCATGATGATTACAAAAAAGTAAAATTTTCAATAATTTAATGTTTGAACTGAGTAAATAGGCTGCAATAATGGTTAATAGATATTTTATACGCCCAAAATAACGAACACGCTGGTCAGGGAAATTTGCGAATTTGGCCAGGGATAGTCAGGAAATTCAAAATTCAAATTTTCAGTGTGAACCCTGTGTTAAACGACCGCCGATTTTCAGTGCTTGTGTGTTTACTTTGGTTTTTAAAAAATGTGGAATCAGCGTTGTGATCGAGCACGTGGTTTTGGAATAATCAGTAATAAAAAAATATCAAATGATTTATATTACAAAAAATTGATCAACTATTATGGAGTTTATCCATTGGGAAGAAATTAGATTTAAAGCTGATTTTTATTGAATGAAACATTCACCAATTCAGACACCAAGCCGCCACGTGTTTGTTTACATTTTTCGTAAGAACGTGCTTAAATTCTGCAAGCACGGAAGAAATAGCAAACTTACAGAATAAGGAAATTCCTTACGTTTGGTGAGCATTTTTTGCGATTTTTCGGTAAGTTTGATAAAAACGAACGCAAACTCGAGAATTTCTTACGCTTCGTAAGCACAAATACAAAAAAGAAAAAAGATATATATATTTTTATATATATATAGATAAAATCAAAAAAGAATATATATATATATATATATATATATATTATATATATAATATATATATATATATATATATATATATAAGTATATAATATATAATATATATAATATATATTAGGACATAAATTTATAGAGTAAAAGTATCGATCGGGTTATCGCAAAAAATTTCAGGTATCGGTATTGGATCGTTATCGCTAGTGAAAAAATTGTGGAGTACTTGTATCGTATCGGTATCGGACGAAAATTTTGGTATCGGTGAAAAACACTAATATATATATATTATATATATATATATATATATATATATATATTATAATATAATATATATATATATATAATATATATATATATATATATAATATATATATATGTATATATATATTGATTTAATATTATTATGGCATAATTCCAGAAAGGGCCAGGAGAATTATGAAAAGTATGACACTTTACAGAAAAACCAATTACATATTTGGAATCAGCGTATAACGCTTATTAGATAGAGTTTATATATATTATAATATATATATAATATATATTATACTATATATTATATATTATATAATATATATATATATAATATATAATATATATATATATATATATATATTATATTATAAACATATATATATATATAATATATATATATATATATGATAGTATATAAATATAATATAATATATATATATATATATATATATATATCTCTCC
>JABUQX010017460.1:0-41165 GCA_015478945.1 Trachelipus rathkii | reverse complement strand
GAGAAAACAAAACTGATAGATTGTCGCATATGTCAAGGTGTAAGAAAATTACTAGAAATCAATTCGAGATTCTAACTTTAAAAAGAAATGGGGATGTTCTCATGGCCCAATATTGCCATCAATCTAATGTGCAAGTGTTGGATATTGATCGCGGAGACCAGGGTCGGCACAAAGTACGTAGTTTCTGTAGAAAGTCCAGACATACCAGCGAAACTTGCAGGAGGAGGTTAAGATTGTGTTTGATTTGTGAGAATGGTACGTTAAATGTTCAACAATCTCTTTGAAGAGAGTCAGCGTCAACGTTGAGTTCTAGAGAAACCAACGTCACCTTTTTAGACACACAGTTGATGTGACATCAAATCTATGTCGACGTCACGTGTGTAATGCTTCATTAAAACAATGAGCTGATAAACGGCATCGTCACAAAGTAATTGGATAATACCAAAAAATTAACGGTTTTGCTCGTTTGCCCGGACCTTAGCCTTCAGCAGAACGCCAACCATTGTAGATCTTTCAGTCACGAGACTAGAACAAAGCTTGAGAACTAGTCCATTTCTTTCTTAGCCAATGCTGGTACACATTTTTTTTCATATTTGAACAAAAGATTGTTTGAGATTTAGAACTCAAGCGGAATTTGTTTCCGGTTCATTTGGTATACAAAGAGGTAATAAAACCGTCCCCACCACTCATATTTCACAGAAATCATGAAGTATGAACCGTCAGCAATAATGAATGAGTCACTTAAAACTTCTGAAAAAAACAAAATAAGTGTTTATAATCTGTTACTATGAAATATTAAACTTGAAAGAGAAAGATGGGTAAATTATCATAAAAAGAGAAGCTCATGATTACGGCTTTACATTAAAAAATTGTTAATGAAATGATAAAAAGCCAAAGTTCTGCTTGAACCGTTCAGTATTCTTCATTAATTTTAGTATCCATCTGAATGGTTATGTAGATCTTTTCAATGCAATGCCTAAAATACCACAATGCGATTTTGAGGGAGAACCTTTATTCTTTAATACAAAACGTATCTTATATATGAGCGAGTGATTTCAGATCTCAACGCCCAAACGCATTATTTTTAGATTTCATGAAAAAGAAAGTAAAAGAAAGTAAAAGAAAGAGGTTTCATATTTGACGCGATAGACGAGACACAATATTTTGGTTCCAATGAATTACTCAACGGGAAATTTTGATAAAAGAAACGTAATCTGACAAAGATGAGCGACAAAAGATTATGTTATCTTTGGAAGGAAAATGTCTCTGCGCACTATTTATTATCACCACCTAATCCTTCATTCAGTGTATGAAAGTAAGCGAGTACGTGGCACACACACACGCAATCATAAATCCGAATAGGCATATATATATATATATAATATATAATTCTTAACTTTTTAATTAATATTTAATTTTTATAATTAATATAATTATATATATAATATAGTGATATATATATATATTATATATATGATTATATATATAGATATTATATACACTTAGAAACGATTAGTAGTAAATTTAGAATAGATTATATTTAGATTTAAGTATTTAAACTATTTTTTTTTACATTTTAACTCGCCCAGTAGTTTATCGTTTTTAGATTCCTGGTAAAATTTTACTTATTTATTTAGTTAGTTCACCATGAACTTTACATCAATTGAGTAGGTATTGACTGTGTAAGTAACAGTTTAAATCTATCTCATAAAGTTCGAGTTAACAGTATTGTACAAAACCCCCAATAGGTGTAAATTCTTACTTAACATAACAGTACAACAACACCGATACTCTTAGTAATACTATAACACCATATTTAATAATTTAGGTACACTTAGATAATTGTATACAATACTATTTTTGTATATTATTCTGACTACCAGGAAAGACATATTTACTCACAAATTTGCGGTAAAATATATCAAAGTAAATGAATAAGTACTATAGGTTGTTGTTATTACTATACAGACAATATAATTGGAAGTAAGGTTTAAATTTTGTAGTAGCTTTAATATCATTGATGAAATAATTTAAACACCGTTTTAAGTAAATTTATAGTACATATGGTCAGGCTATTTAAATATTTTTACTACTTAAACCAATTGCGAAAGACCCTAATAATAATAATAAATAATAATATAATAAATAATAATAATATAATAATAATAATAATAATAAATAAAATAATTAATAATAATAATAATAATATATAATATAATCAAATATAATCAATATATAATAAGTAATATAATAATAATAATAATATAATAAACTCAATACATATAATATAATAATTAAATAATAATAATATATAATTAATGAATAGATGAATATGAATATAATATAATAATAATAATAATAATAATAATTATATAATAATATTAATAATAAAACAAATATAATACAAATATAACAAATGGCACTGGTAAGTTTGTGTGTGTGTGGTGTTGTGTGGTGATGTGTGTGTGCGGTTGTGTGTGTGTGTGGTGTGTGTGTGTGTTAGCGTGTGCTGTGCTGTGTGTGTGTGTATACCATTAAATACTATATTAATATTAGTATATATTATATAGTATATATATATATATGTTATATATATCTATATTATATATATTAATATATATATATACTATATATATATATCATATATCATATATTATATAATATATTATACGTATATATATATATATCTATATACGAGATACGCGAAAATGAAACTTAAAATTATTCTATCGATATAAAATCATCAATCCTCCGAGTTGGTTCTTATGCGTTATGACAACACGCGCGAAGCTGAAGAGGTGAGTGTTCGAATCTCCACTCCAGACTGGCCAGGTGTCATCAATATGTCAGAATATCAATACGAGTTCAATGACGTGAATGTCACGTAGATACTATGAGGTATTGAAGTAATTTCAAGTTGCTGATAATGATGGAGGTCAATGCGTGGAATATATATACAATACACACAAATGGACAACTACCACTAAAGTATGTATAAAAATATACGACAAGTCTATACCATAGTGAAATTACCACGTCTTTCTCTACTCCATAAGTTGCTAGTAAAACAAGAAATACGTTAAAATTTAAATTGTTCCTTTGATATAACACAAGACACAAAAGTGTCATTTTACCTACCCACAAAAAAGCTAATTTAGAACTAATACATGTAGTAGTTTTCTTTCTACTATCCAAAAGTAGTAAAGTAAAGATTCTTTTAGAGTGGGAGCTACCGTAACCCGAAAAAAGTAGAAATAACTATTTATGATTATAATCTACTTAAACTTTTTTCTAAGTGTATATATATAATATATATATATTATTACCTATAGTATAGCTATAGATATATATATATATCGTAGTATATATAATATAGTATATATATATATATACTCGATAGATATAATACATATACTTATATATATATATAAAATATATGTGATAGTATACATATATATATATAATATTATATAGATATTATATTATACTATATATATTATATATATACAGTATATACATATATATATGTATATCTTATACCTATCTACTATATATATATATATAGTGGTATATATGCATATATATAATATATATATATAGGAGGAGAAAAATTTTCCCTTAGCCAGGAGTGAAATTATTCCTCACGTCTTTATTGCAAACTTGTGCCGCAACAGTTTGTGTATGAACATGTCGCGTTGTGATGATCTGGTTGTTCGAGCACACCTAGCGGAATACTGTGGCCGAATGTGTACCAAGTACCTTCTGCACATGGTATATATAATATATATATATAATATATATATTAGTAATATATTATATATATATATATATTTATATATTATTATATATAATATATATATATATATTATATAATATATATTTATTAGTAATATAATATATATCATATACATATATTATTATATATTATATTACAATAT
Organism: Trachelipus rathkii; assembly: GCA_015478945.1. NCBI lineage: Eukaryota > Metazoa > Arthropoda > Malacostraca > Isopoda > Trachelipodidae > Trachelipus > Trachelipus rathkii. The sequence continues at coordinate 37,227 of JABUQX010017460.1, read as the reverse complement.
ATATTCACAGATTACCACCACTCACGAGCTGCGCCCTTGCTCTCAGGAAGGCGGGCAGGAAATAAATACAGTTGAAAACCCCCCAAGCCAACGGCCCTAACTGCAAATTTCTTAGATGCAACCAAAGATTAAAATAACATTGGAAAAGCGCAAAAATTAAATACAGTTGGACAAAAACAACAGAATGGCAATGGAATTCCACAAACAGAAGTGCGCTTGAAAAAGAGATAGGCAGCCACCAACGAACGAGAGTCTGCGGATTTTCCAATGCCACCGCAAACTTCATGCGAGAGCATCGGCACCCTTTTATACGAGGCCGACGCAATGAACGGTGGAATGCAGAGCGGCCAACTCCCTGAAGCATTCTACCGTAGTGTTGAGAAACCTAATAGAAAAGAGATAGTTGCCGCCCAGATCACGTCGCCAGAGAGTAGCAGGGATCAAGAGAGTTTGAAAGGTAGGGGACTCAACTCTATCCAATAGAAGGTGGAGCCGCGAGCGATCCCCCCCAGTATTGTTGCAGAACAGTACTCCAAAATTGATGCGAAATAAGATGTCCCCATCACTTTATATAACTGAATTAGCGTGCAGAAGAAACAGAGATCTTAATACCCTGAACAGAACTTCCAGCTTCTTTGAGGCCACGCTAGCAACCCCTCTGTGATATGAGGTTTCCAAAGACAATTTTTTCTTTATTTTCAGACCCAAAGAACTTGTTGTCCAGGGTTTCAGATTCCTTAAAGTAGGAGTATTAGAGAAAGTTTAGTAGGAGAGAGGAGAATGTAAAGAGTTGAAGTTTTTCCAAGAGAGCTTGAATTTTCACAAAGGTTGCGGACGCCACCGGAACACCATCCGCTATCTAGAGTCGACAAGCAATAGAATGGCGGAAAGATGAAGACGAGGAACTCTAAGCATGCAAACAATAGATTGGAACGCAGAGATTTGACATGAGTGCTGGTAGAAGGAGAGTTGAGAGGTCCGCATAAGATCGGGAACAGAGTTAGAAGTACAGCGAAGATATCGTTGATGAAACATAAGAATGAACAGAGATAAAAACAGAACCTTGAGGAAGCACCAACTATATAACGCGAAGCGAGGAAAGGAAAGTCGCGCCATCATACGAGTTCTGATATGCAGCCACCAGAGATGAAAACTGACAAGAGTGAAAGGAGAAAGTAAGTGTTTTATTCCCAGATGAGCAATGTCAATCTAAGAATTTTTCGTTACCCATAGCCTCAAGTCATAGCTCTTTTGATATTCGAGCGCCACCCGACACAAGACTCCCTATAGCTCCTGAAGGGCAAGAAGGACCATAAAATCACGTTCTGAATGAGATTTCCGTCGATAGCATATGTACCACGTATAGACCCTCGACGTCGCATAAGCCATACTTGATGATCGTGAAAGAAAAGGAATGAGACTCCAGATGATCAGGAAATGAAGAGATTTAAGAAGAAGTATAGAGGCATAATATATAGTGCAATACAGTGAAAGCATTATAGGATGAATAGTGACAGGATCCAGAGCGGCAGCCATTCTTTCTGATTGGCCCGCGCTTGGACCATAATGCCGCTCTCAACACTGATGACAGCTTCCACTGCAAGTATGTATAGGCAGCTAAAGAGTAGAGCTTGACGAGGACAGGTGGCCAGTCGCCAGAAAGCACACCTCCCTCAAACACACTGGAGAGACATGCTCCATTCCAGGCCACATAGCCTCCCTTTAACGTTTCATAGATCTCAGAATCCCATGCACCCGACCATGCGTGTAATACACGGGAGAGGCATAGGAAACCTGGAGAGGCGAGAAGACACGCCAGAGAGGACAGGATGAGCCTTCGCATGGGAATCGTTTCCAGAGGTAGATTAGAATGAAGAAAAGCGAGGAACGAAGAGATTAGCCTTATCAGTAGAGAGTTAAGCTGAGCAGAACCCTCAGAGCGAAATTAAAGCTAGAGGGAAATGCAGATCTTACAAAAGTTAATTAGAGACTTTTTGGCAAGAGCGCCATATTATGAAATTTCATCTAGTAGGAGAGCCAGAGTAGGTTGTCGCCCTGTTCCTTTTTTAGTGAACAGCGCGGCTTGCCCTTGTCGAATAACTAGCCTGCAAGGATTACGATGCAAAATGGAAATTACTAAAGTTATATGGAACGAGTAGTTGTTTCCATACGCCGAGTACAGGCTAAAGTCTTCTCTCCTCAAATGGAGCGAAGAACATTCGTTCCATCGACCTATGGAATTTTGTCGGAGAAAAAATTTAGATTAGAAGATGATTAACCCGCTCCACCCCTCGATTGATTATCGGCCCCTACCTTTCAGCCGGTGACGAGCATCCTCCGATCAAAATTTCATAGATTCCACTCCAAGCATAGCTTGCAAAGAGAGAAACGACGCAAATCGCCACCCCATTTGCCCGCACGATTAACAGTGCCCAGAATACTTTTGGGGCATGGTATATGCTGCGTGAGAATAAAGTTTTAAAATAAGAGCTACAAGGATTGTGGGTCAAAGTATGACTAATAGAATGAAAAATGGGGGTACTTGGTATAGCAGGGAAGGAGTAGTGTGAAACATAAACCAAGCGTGTTCAAGAATTGTTAGGACGATCTGAATATGTGTAGGTTCCTTTATTAACTGTTCCAGACGTTGAGAATACTGAATGGTTTGGCCTCCTCCCCTCCTGCAATCATTAGTGAGGATCCCATACCACCTCAATGTCGATTACGTCTTAAATCCCCTAAATATAGAGAACACTCAGCATTTGGACTGAAGAATTAACGATCTCATGAGAAGTAGTAACGATATTTCAAAAAGGAGTAGAAAAATCTGTTCCATTAGGGAGAGCAGTAGCAGAAACAACAAGATAATGAAAGTAGTAGGGAGAAAGATTTTACGCCCGTAGAACATCAAAGTTAGGAGATTCAGTTCTCAAGAAGTGTACAGGCGTGTTTATGTTTAAATAGACACAGACTCCACATTTAGTCTAAATTATAGAAAACGTTATAGTTGGTGATATTAAGTTTATTGAAAAAGAATCCCCTGCTAGCTGAGCAGACTAATAAAATGTTATGTAGAGAGGTTAGAAATGATGATTCCACACGATTCATGGATTAGCATCAGGCCACGGACGTGCAAGCAATACAAGAAACCGAGCTGCGCCCACCCCTACATCTTCTCTAGTCCAGTCATTCAAACAGACACCCACACAAATAAAAACACACAATCGACCAAACACAGCCCAACCAAAAGTCGAACCCAAAAACCCACTGGATTGGGTTTTTGCTATAAAAAAAAAAGCTCGCTCCCACACAACCAACACACACACACAGACCACTTACAAAAAAATAAACAAAGTAAAAAATAAGCAAATAAATGCTATAGACGCATAAAAACCTTAAAACCAACACTATAATTTTGACTTTATAAAAATGGAAACAGAGACTAAATCAGTAAATCATAGATAAAACTATTTAAAGAATAAAAACGTAAAGTTTAAAACTCACACACATGCACTCGCACAGCTTCACAAATTTACGAACGTAAAGAAAACTTAATAAAACGGATACCAGTAATATACATTAAAACATTAAAAAAAAAGCTAAAAGTTGTATACGAGAGTAAATATGTGTGTTAATGTATTATTAAATACCGTAAATTCCTAAAAAGTTCTAAAAAGGCAATAGGGACCCGCTAAACACTATATCTTATTCGGTTATTTCGAAAGATTAGGTATTTATGGATCCATTTCCGAATTCCTCTTGAAAGGTTTAATTCGTTATACTATTTAGTAAACAATTAAAACACTAGAGCTAATATGACATTAAACATGACTGATACTTAAAACAATACTGTAATAGCACAAATTAAAAACAAAACGCAAACACCAACACAACCTTCCACAAATATATATATAGTATACTATATATATACGTATATATATATAGTATATATATACTATATATATATAGTATACTATATATATATATAATATATATAATATATATATATATATGTACTATATATAATATAATATATAGTATATTAATATATATATATTATATATTATATAGTAGTATATATATATGATAGAATATATATTTTAATATATATACTTACTAATATTATAATATATATATATCATTTATATATAATAATATTATAGATATATATCATATATTATATAGTATATATAGTATCATATATGTAAGTAATATATATATATACGTATATCGGGTGGGAACAAGCAGAGGTTTCAACGTATATTGAAGTATTAATATGATACTTTTAAAGTATATATATAGTATATATATATATATATATAGATATAAGTATAATATATCTATATATGTTATATATATTATTATATAATATATATACTATATATATATTATATTTCCGAAAATATACAAACGTTGAAAGTGTGCAAAATCCAAGGATGAAAAAGAGGAAGTAGGAAGATGTTCACTACTTTATGTGTTTATAATAAATGAAAAAGAGTATGAGCATTGCTGTTAAAGCCATGAGTTTCGAAAGGTGGACAAAGAAAGGATTAAGACTGTCAGCAAAAGATCGCTGCGACGAGCTCTCTCTTACCAGGCATAACACCTTCGGGGGATGGGCTTATCCCTGCTAGTTATGTTACTGATATAATTAACAAGGAGTGTAATAGTTTCGACCGGAAAGATTATGTGAATTAGTGAAGCTGGAGAGCTTATAAGGAGAAAAGATAAACTGTTACCTTTCAATATATATATATATATCATACGTAACTTTATTATAATATACTAACTATATATATATGATTTATATATATATAATATATCATATATATATATATATATATATTATATAATATATATTGGGAGAGAGAGAGAGAGAGAGAGAGAGAGAGAGAGAGAGAGAGAGAGAGAGAGAGAGAGAGAGAGAGAATGAACGGTATCATCCAATAAAAAGAGGGTAACTGAGGTGGTATGAGTAAGTTCTGAAGGGATTTCAGAACACTCAAAACTCTAGGAAAACGCTTTTGATGAAAGAAACAATGTGATGCAACCAAGAAAGGTCACCAAAAATATTAAGGACAGGGGAAGGTTTCTTTTTGTATTTTAAATTATGTTGTAGTTGTTGAGGATTTTGTCTAATAGTAAGATGATTGAACTGAGTATTTTAGGTATTGAAGTCAAATATGTTTTCTCTACCCGAGTTAGAAATGTGAAAAATATCAAAGATTAGATATTCCAAGGATACTCTTCAAGCATCAGATATTTGCAGTTGGGTTTCAAACTGATTGGATTAATGAAAGGTGAAATCATCAATATAAATCTGAAATGTTGATGAAGCAACATATTATAGATCATAAATGATAGAAGAAAAATAACTGATGATAGAACTGAACCATGAGAAGTATTGCTTTTTGGATTTAAGGAATGGACTGTGTCCGAGAACAACAGATGCTATTGAATGACCTGAAGGAAATTAAATAAAAGGTTTGATATCGAAAGGGTGAAACTTGAAAATTAAATCTTTATGCCAGCCTCTATCGGAAGCTTTAGATACGTCTAGCGTCACAGCTAAAGATTCATCAAAAGGCCGAACATATAAAGAGATGGTAAAGAAGTTCACTAATCTATTGTTTCTTACAGGATTCTTATTGGTGGTTTAAAATTAAAAGAATTTAGATATTTCCAAATCTTCCTGAGGATAAATTCGAAAATATAAGGAAAAACAAGTTAAAGCAATTGGACGGTAGTGATAATGTCTAGAGGAGTCCATTCCTGCTGTACGTAAGATTCCATCAGGGAAGAAAAGTCAAAGTATATATGTGGGGACGAAACATTTTAAGAGTGCAGGGCTCAAGCTAAAAAGAACAGATCTAGAGTGCTATGGGAGAAATAATTTCAGGACTATAATATTAGTATTAAGCTCGTAGGAAGAGAAATTACATCTTCAGTGGAAATTATGATGTTAGCCATAGATGAGATGTAGGAGAAATAACTACAGAATAGTCTACAGTGAAATTACAAGAGCTGAGTTTCATAATTGAAAGAGAGTTATTCTCAGCTTTAGACCGTTTAGATAAGAAATCCAAGAAGTATGATAATATAGCGAAATGAATAAATTATACTATTTTCACAAGCTAACATTTATAATAATGTATCTCATTCTGAAATTAGCAATGGTATCAAGTGAAAATACTTATAAATGTACTTGTCAACTAGTTTATCTAGCAATTAAGTCAGTGTCAACAGAATAAAATAAAATTTTTACACCCAATTCAGGATGGATATTTTCCTACAAAACTATATACTTATATATATTACTATATTAATTAATATATTATTACTCATATATATCTAGTATAATAATAATTATATATATATATATATATACTATCTTTATATTATATAACGTATATTATAAATTATATATAATTATTACTATTAATATATAATTAATATAAATATTATATATTTAATATATATACTATATATTATTACTATATAGTATATATATAATAGCTATAAGAATATTAATTATATATCATTATAATATATAATTAATATTATCAATTATATTAATAATATAATATTATAAATCATAATAATACATATATATATATATATACTAATATATATTTATATCATTAATTTATATAATACATATAATCCTATATATATTATACATATATAATATATAAGTATATTAATTTCTCGTTATTTATAGTAAAGCAGTTTATTAACGAATAAACAATCTAATTTAAACAACCTCCACTGAATAATCTATAAATTGATAAAGACTAAAATATATTATATTAATTAATAATGATGAAAAATGAAGAGACAAATCTGCATTGGCTCAGTTAGTTGAAATATATATCTGTAGTACTGTTAAAAGTTGTTCGATAAACTTGCTAAGTCAATTATTAATTTGTAATATAATAAATATATAGGTATTATTTTTTGAATAAAATTAAACTAAACAGAAATTTATTATATATAAAATTTTTTCTTTTAATCAACATATCATATTTTTCTTTAAACATTGCTGATTACCTTTTTTCAATAATGAAATTGCACAGGTAATTCAGGGTTTTGTATAATATACGCAATAATATAATGAGTCGCTAGTAGTTATCAGACGACTTTAGTCTGAAAGTCGGTGAAGTGATAAGGTCATGAGAATAAGTCATCATGTAGGGTACATAAAAATATAATTTCGGTTAAGTCTTGAAAATGATCGAGAATATATATATATATGCGAAATATCCCAAGTAAAATATTCAAAAAATTTCATTGAAATGGGAAATTTTAATAAATTTCAAAAACAGTTATTATGTAAAATGAATCCATGGAGTGTAATTGTTGATATTTTATGATATATTTTTTTTACTCTACTATATACAAGTGTGATATACTGAGAATAATTAATTAAAGAGATGTATTTGATAAAGTTGAATGAAAATGAGTTAATTGAGTCGAGGAATGAATACATATTGTCATTACTATAAATCATTAATAGTGAAAGGTTATACCGTAGGTTTCAATATTCTTATTTTTCTTTTGTTCCACTACATTACCTCACTTTACCTCCTAGCTGTTCGCTATAGAGTGTGTTTCCAAAGTTCATCCTTTTTATTCCGACCTTCCCGAAAAATAAGACCATTGAACTTACCTGCCTTATTTTGAATGTTTTAGGTTTAGACCTTAAACTACGTTAATCTGTATTTATATTACTTTTTATCTTTCATTATATAGTAATTTATATTATTAACTTTTTTAGATATCAAATTTTACACAACTGGAAACTCTTAGAGATATTTTGGATTTTAGTGATATGCAGGTTTGAAAACAAACGATGTTTTATTTATTATTAAAATGTACTGAATTGACTTTTTACTTTAATAAATAAAACTAACTTAACTTAAGACCAGTAAGGTATTGTGGTAACCGTTCAAATACTGAACCTACAGTTTATCAGGTTTGGATTGAAGTAAAAGGGATCCGTGATTAGTCCAAGGTCATACTGTTAACTGATAAATGTAAGAAGAGACTTTTGAATCTATCATAATACATGCGGATGAACGCCAAGCTCCTGAGTTTTCAGACGATCTCATTAATAGATAGAAAACTAGTTGATGCATATCTTAATCTCAAATAAACTCATAGTTAGGAGTATAGTTGATCGCGCAGTTAAGCCATCATTATGTATACGAGTTAAGTACTGTGATTTTGCTAGGTTACAGTGTAGGTGTTTAATAGATATACTAGGAATAGTGATTATCTGCAAAAATATCTTAAGATGTTTAGCTGTTCGACATCCGACCCGAAAAATTATTAAAATAATAATGCCGAGTCCCGATACCATTAATTTACTTCAGATCTATATCCCGTTCTTTCCATGAGAATTCCAATACACTTACCGAGCTACTCGAATTAGCTTCAAATGAATACCAGAATAATGAATTATCATATTAAAACTATCAACTAATAACCAAAACCACAGTTATATCAATCAGTTTACATTTATATATTTATGGACCTGATACTAAATGGAATGAATGCTCAAATAAACATATTTGGAATTAATCCTGAAAAATCGCACTGAGGTGCCAAAAAAGATATTACCTATGGGCAGTCATCTAAGTATATCCTTGAAGTGAAGACTAGTTATATTAGAATTTCACTTTTTGAAGACGCGTTGCAATATAAGGGATGAGATAGGTGTTTATACTACCCTTAATTGTAAATTCAGCATCTAGCCCGCCTCTTTGGAATAGACTTATCAAGAATTTTTAAAATGCGGGCCGATGAATGTAAAGATGTAGTTAACCAATGGGGACTTGCTTACGCCTATTTTGTAGAAAACGCAAACAGCACAATACACTCTAAACTTTGCAGTGGAAGCTCAGTTCTACCCTTGAATTAAAATTCAAAATATATTTTGGAAATGCTGATTGTCTTTCTAAGAGACTTGATTAAGTTTTTTCTTTCTAAAGGTAACCTGGGAAATCGATGTTATGTGAACTTAGTGGCAATCAGGATATTATATGTAGCGACCTATAATTCTCGTCACTAGGAATAAATGTCTCTCTCGTAACAGTGGAAATGTAGGATTTGTCTCGAAATTAAAATTATAATAGCTATATTATAGAAATTTTTATGTGATGATAGTCTCCACACAGATTAATAGAGAGTGTACTACTAACCCAAGAAACACACGAGCCTAGACACTCACCGATGAGTTGTATTATCCGTAATATTGTGAAAAAAAAATAGCTAGTTAATAACGAAAATATGTGACTCGTTCAAGAAATATTACCATTATGATGAATAAGAGTATCCTTTGGACATCAAATTATAAAGATTACCATAAATAACACTCTCTCATACATCTACCAACTGCTTACTACATTAACCCAGCTCTCTCCCTACGATGACATCCCATGTGAGAAGAACATCCTCAGTAAGTCAAACTCAAGTAAACCAAGATAGAGACATATAGCTATAATAATAATAAAAAGGTTGTAAAAATATAACTACAGAAAAATATCTCATACAGATTTCTAGTAAACTTGTAAGAGCAGAGAAAAGATGTTAAACTGAAAGTATTTGACAGAAGGATATAAATAGTAATAAATCTAAACAAATAAAATTTAAAAGTCTTTATTCTGAGAAGAAAAATTAAACCTTAAATCTCCCCCATTTAGAAATCTTATATGTTTTAGATGTACTGGGTACTCCCTCCCTTCCTTAAATCTCTTCTTCAAAATTGTAATTTACTTTTTCAATTTCGATCTAATATAAAATTTAATCTATGAGAATTTTTTCTTTCAGATATTTAAAAGAGTGCTTAAGACGGCTATGGGGAAGAATATAATCATATGATATACTAGAAAAAAAAAAAAAAAATTTTTTAATAATCATTCACTATTTGATGATAAATCTGATAATACTAGTTATCTTAAAGTAAAATTTTCAATTAATTTAATGTATGAACTGTAGTCATACACTATATATAGCTAAATAATGTAATTTAAATATAGCATATATTTATAACGTACTCAATGTAAATTATACAATGAACAACGCTTAATATTGGTCATGAGCTAGAAGTCAAAGGATATTCTCAAATTCAAAAATTATATCTAGAGTGTAAACCCTGGTAATACAATGGTAATATAATAGTAACGAATATAACGTATTAACCATATCAACAGAACTAGTCCCTATTTATTACGTCTATCGTGATTAGTGTGAGAGCACCTGCTCAAGACTTTTTTGCACGATTTTCGTCCTCTGTTATAGGTATGATAGATGTTATTAACTTTGTTCTTGTGTCAACAGAATAAATAGTAATGAGTTATATTTTATTTCAATTTTTTACAATCTAAATCACTCGTAATAGTGATACTAGTCACGATCTAGGAGACACGTAATTGGAATTAGTTCTGATTTTTGGCGAACCGGGCTCTATATCTCGCGTTATGTTGATAGTATATATAAGACGCTCATATTGAATCCAGAAGAATTATGGCTCAGATCTATTGTTTGAGGTATAGCAGAATATTCTTCGTGGATAGTTTATTTCGAGCACCTATGTCAAAAGTTAGTTAAATATAGTTAGTATTATCAGGTACTCGAATTTAGCTGTTCGTTGGTTAATGACAGCAACAAATACTGTTGTACACGCTCGTTCAGGTTGTGTGTGTGCGTCAATTATTAGATAATGTGACTTTGCAATTATAAGTGCGATGATTGTGATTTGAGTCATAATATCAATATTTTGTAATATATTATTTGTAAGAGTAGAATATCGCTCACTGACACTCACACAGAATCCATGTTGGAGAATGTGAGAAGTTGATGCGACCATATGATCTCTAAATAATTAAAACAAATGAGACATAAATATTTATTCAACATATATATTTTTTCACTATAATCCTTTGTATTTTTACTCAGAATGAGTCTCATAGTCTATAGCTTATTCATGGTACGAACTCTGAGTTGTTAGTTATGCGTATGTGTAGTTGAAGTATTGAGAATTTTCTAGTCCATCTTTTAGTATATTTTGAGTTCACATTAATTTTTTAGAATGCCAGAATATTATGGCAGTGTGATATATGCATGACTCTGTGCGAAGAATTCATTTTTCGTCATTCTTGTAGAATTTAGCTGATCCCAAAAGTCTTGCCAAGGGAAAATTTGATAAATAGATTTCATGAAATTCAGAGTGTATGTGTTTTTGAGGAGAGATGTGGAATTCTTGTATAAGTGCTATGTATATATAATTTCTTTTAATTAAGTATATCAAGTGAAATGTGATATATCCTCTCTAACTATACTGTATATGTATACTCCTCACAATTTATAACATATCTTCTACGTGTGAGTATGAGCTATATGTACAGGATGTATTAAGTGCTCGTGTTTAATTGAGGTTAATGTGTGTGTCTAGTACCCAATGTAATATCTCGAACTACTTAAAGTAGCGCTAGACATCTCTTCACCTAAAGACAGGATCAATTATAGATCACTCATCTTGAGTCTAATATCGTATCGTAGCGCTTGTTGGTCTATTTGATAGATGAAAAACCTACATGTATGTCGTCTCTGGCATTAGTAAGACTGCGTGCCCTCCTCAATAGTTGATGTACTGTTACACCATTACTACGAGTAATGGATTAATCAAGAGTATGTTAACTAAGACCGATTGCACAAAAATACTGACGAGAGCTTGTTCACTTTAACGACCTACATTGTAATTTAAGATGATATGAGCGCTCAGAATAATTCTCTCTCGCTGCAGACCCCACTTGTATCGATTCATACGGATCCTACACGGCTAAATAAATAGAGGTGTTGGTGTAGATTGAAAGCAGCTCGTCATGGTGAAGCCTGTCCCAAATCCACCAAGCAGTTTCAAGATACACGCCGAAGCAATCAATGAGAAAAAAGCATTTGAACTAAGGAGTTAATTCCATATACAATATAACCCTGCATACTCTACTCGAGCCCTTACGAGAGTTCATTACTGCGGTCATCCGATTTCATATTCTCTGTCTAACATCTCATTACCCACATCACTCGGAACGCCAAGCACTTTGTTTGTATACCTCATTTTCCCATCGCATTAGAGCCAATTCACACCCTTCAAGAATACTTGTGCTCCGTCTCACAGAGCTCCTAATAAGTCTCTTCAAACAAATTCTCAAATGCCCGGTGAAAACTTTTACCCTCAATGCTAATCTCATCTACACAGAAACGTATCGAAAAGAGCTAGTTCGCAATAAGGTAACACAGAACTGTCATTGATTCTCGTTTCGAAAAGAAATCCGAGAGGAATACTTCGGCACTCACAGCTGTGGAACAACAATCCGGATAATAATATATTATACTTTATTAGTAATATATTAAAAATTATAAATAAAACTAAATAAACTAAAAAATTTAGTTTATATTAGTAACTCTTATAAATAGTACTCAATCAATATCAGAGCTTTGTGGGGTTTAATACTTAAATATATATAGTAAGTGATATATCGATACATTATAATATTACTATCATACTATATAGTAATTATATTTATATCTAGTATATATATTATATATATAGTATATATATACTCATATTATACATCTCTGTGGGCAGGTGTTAGGATAGGTTTACGAATGGAATACAAAAGTACATAATGTCAATTGTGAAGCGTTGTAAGAAATTAAATGACGTGCGAGATTAAATGGATTTTAATATTAAATTGTCGAGCTCTCCTAGTGATAGTGTTTAGGTCTCCTTGCCTATTTAATTTGAATTATAGATTGCTGCTATAAAGAAGCTAGAATGTGGTTAGGGCGAAGGTCTGTTAGACCGATGGAGACATGGATGAGAGCGGAAGTTCCTTGCTTATTGATTTCAGCATTTGATTTTGGGTTTGTTTGGTGAATCTGAGAGAATGTTTGAGAGGATTTGGTAGACGTGTTTGGCAGGGGTGTGAAAAGGAGGTTTGAAAGTTAACCTAGATACACCTGTTAGATTATCACTATTGAATTAATTCGAAATACAATAGTCATATACGATATTTAGGCTATACAATATATCTGTTGTTTTAGTGCTTTTAGTAAAGAATTTGCTAAAGTTTTTCATGACATTATGATTCGCAAATTATCATGGCATAGACTGAATGTTTTCAAATTAAAATATCAATGAGAAAACTATATTGATGGATAAATCCGGACTCTAGTGGCTGGCCACTCCATATGGGTAAGTTTGTAGTATTGAACCATGTGCTTGAAACCACTTTTGATCGATAGAACACAGCCAGCACTAAGTCATATTTCTTGGAGAAGAATATTTTTAAATTTGCAGTTGCATAAACACCATGCACTTTTGGACCCCGGCATTATTTTGTTAATTTAAGACTTTCACAAGTAATTTTACTATATTATCATTATTGTTATTGTTATTACACTAATGTTAGTAAAATACTGATATACCTAACATAGTGAGGTCTAGCCATTAACAATCCACCTACTAACTACCTATATAACTATAGATGTATAGTAGATATTTTAATTAGTTATATTAGTGAGTATAAAATTCGATCTATCACTATTTGCGATCCAGCTACTCACATATTTGTAATTACCAGTATATATATAGAATTATTTTAACTGAGTGCTAAAACGTATTACGATACTTCGTCACCTAAAATAAGACCTCATTTACCCCATATATTGATTATTTCACTCACATGTCACTCCAAAGTCATAATTAGTTTATTTTGGCCCATGGCAAATGATTCGTGGCCTACGCTGTCTGATCTGTTAAGAGGTTCTTATTATTCGGTTATGCTCAAGGCCTTTACTCAAGCCTGCATCCATAGAAGTTACTTTTTTAACGTACGGTGCCTTTGATAGAATCTTACATTTAATACACAACATATTCTTATCCAATTTCAAGCAGTTATGGGGGTCATGTATAGGTGCTCATTATAGTGAAATAAGTTGTATACTGCACAAAACACGATCACTCCCGGGTTTTATGATAAGACGTTTATGGGGCTAACTCCATGTGAATTGATTAGTTATTAAGTGTGCAATAAGTTTCACTAAGTCTATTATTATTTTTATATGAGTACTTGCATTAATTAGATTTTATTAGAAAGGAAATAGAACAGCAATAAAGATTAGATATACTTAGTATAGTACATAGAAAACGTGCGAAATATTTGTATCACTCATCTACTGTAATACTCAAGTCACTTTAGATCAACAGCTTCGCTTCAAGCCCTGATTAACTTACTAACTCATTATAGTGTGAGCGCCTTATTGTGTCCTGTCTAAAATTTATTAGTATTGATAAAAATTATACCACACACACCCAAAGAATATTAATAGATTTATTTATATAGCAACCAGAGAAAAACTAAACTTACTGCCCACCCATAAAACATATCTATAACTTCGCATATACTTATATAAAGTAAACGTAATACTCATAAGCGGTTAAGCCATCAGGTATATCATAAAGCATCTGGTATATCATTAAGATAACTGGCTCATCAAAGACATCCGGAATATATTAAAGACATTCGTTATATCATTAAAACATCCGGTATATCATAAAGACATCCGGAATATAAGTGCATTCATTGTCATGAGAGTGAATATAGTGATGAGGTGACATATAAAATATAATAAAGTGATAAATATTCGCTGAGATATATCTTCTCCAGATTCAGTCGCACTATAACCTTTGCTACTTGTCTCCAGTTCTACTTTTAGTCTACAAACTACTACCTACTAGTGAGGTATTACGTGATTCTCAATAATATAATCATAATTAATGTCTCGAGCTGTAATCCGGAGGTAGCACTATAAACGTAGTACTGTTAGAGTATATCAGTAGTATACATAGATATAATCAGTTATAGCTCTTACCTCACCCTGGAATGGATCACTAGATTGATCATATCTAAAGTAATATACGAAGGGTGTATCTTTTTTCTCAACAACTAGTTCATATATACCTACTACTATTTATTATATTGATCTGTTCAATATTAACTTCATGTAATCCATCCTAATTCCAACCGATATGTTCAGTATATACAACACATATATATAGCCTTACAGGAAAGAAATAAAGCGCGTATGGTTCATATCTAAACACTGATTTCGTTACTATATAATTTCCCACCTCGAGAAATATAATGACCTACTTACCAGAGCTCCGATAAATCGAGAACACAACATCCGTAATAACTACGAAAGTGGTTACGAGGTATCAGCTATAAGATTACTCCGGTTTATATCTATTTATCGAAAGTTAATCTGTTGCTATACATCACTATACAATGGAACTCTTTTTATTTTATTACGATCATTTCATCTAGCTCGAGTAAGACGAGGGCATGAGCAATATCGATACAAAGTAAATGACTTTATAATCGCATCACATTATATATCAATATATATATATATATAGAAAGCATCTGGGGATTCTGACTAGTTACTGCAGCTAGATAAATCCGTTCAGGTACACATTGTTATTATATATATATATTCAACGATATTAACCCCATATATAGTTATTATATATTATTACAGTTATAATATTATCAGGTATGTAAACTTAATAAATATATGAAATACCCTTTAACATCTTATCTACTAACCGTAAAATATAACCTGACATATGATTCTCTATAAAAGTGAAGCTATTAGTTATAGTAATATTCCCTAAATTATTACGTAGAGGTCCTCACTAGAATATATTATATGATAGACCGCGGATCTGAGTGGTTCTATCAATATTTAAACGCTCAATCACTACTTATATCACGCTACACCATAGATACGTGTATCTCTCATGAAATTCACGAATCTACTCATCCGAATAAAGATGATATATTCATAAAGTTAATAATAGGATTAAGCAGAGTAATAATAGAAAAGGTGTAAATCCTTCCAGCAGGTATGATATAGAACTCTGAAGATGTATAGCTACGATCATGTATTAATCCTTTAGGAATACCGTCACTTGAAGAGGGCCCCGTATAAGAATAGTTGAATCTAGGGACCTGCAATCGGTGGGCATCGTTGTGATAGCTTTCTTAAGAGAGGGATAGAATCTTCTCTATACACGCCTTCGAGGCAGCCTCCGAAATGTACTAACACGCTCGTCCATCATTCTTGACTGCCATTTACGGGGACAGTACGAGGAAAGTTTACGAAACTCGGAATGACGAGTCTATAGACCGCGTTTGAAATCTTAATCATCTGAGAGAGATATGTAATCGAAATTCCATGCAGTGGGGTATAGAGTTCTCTCGTACAGACCACATTATAATTTTGGAGTAATTACCAGATTAGTTGGACAATGAGTTTTATAGAGTTGAGCGAAGATGTTATGCGCTCTCATATGTCTGTTATGCAAGGGGCACGAATACATACCGTAATCCAACCACCAATAGGAGGAAGACCAACATATTTGCACTGATAACGTAAGCAGTGCAGCGCCTCGAGATCTAAAGTCACAGATATTATTTTAAAATTTAAACTTGGCAGAGATCACTACTGCAACCCCAAATCAAACAGATCTGAGGCTTCTATTCTGACTGAAGCTTCTGGAATTCGGAAACAAGGCCACCACGTCGGTCACTAAGGTGTGGATACCCAAACGCACCTCATAGTAAAGTGCGGCTGAGATACGCAATGGCTAGGGTGTTTGGTTCAATTGTCGTTTCATAGGCCTATTGGAGATTAACTCCTTATGCCCACCTTCTACTCTACAAATTCTTTGATTATGGAAGATAGATTGCGCATAACTATGAAATAAGAGCTAGTAAATTCTTTTCAATAATAAGCTTTTATCCCATCCTACCTGCAAAATAAATGGTGTTGACTTATGAAACCATGAGCTCGTAAACTGTTGGACCAATTCACAGCGGACCGTATATTTTGCTTCAAGATGGAAAAGGGATTTTCGAATTAGAATCTCGTGTGATTATGATCAGCTCAGGTTCGACTGGCGTTGAATCTATATATAAGTTATGAATATTAATAATTAGGTATAATGCCTAATTATACACGGATTACGATTTGCTTGACGAACTAGATTGGGGGCGATTATTATTTTAGATTTTATAGCTGAGTAGTAACTGAGAGCGTAAAATTTAATATAGTGAGGCTCCGATAATATTAGGGACACGTTCTTAGGTGAAACTATAAACGTACTCTACTAAGAGTTTTATTAATGCTTCCGACAGACGATAGGAGATATATTATTAAGGACCTATATCCATAGGTTACTCATGAGGTGTTCAGGGCGAAGTATATGAAATTACTCACTAATTTGTTTCAATTACAATATATGTTAAGTATATAATTATCACCTGAAGGGTTTATTGGTAATATGGTAGGTTTTTTGTAGCTGCATATATATATTTCTTATGCGCGGTGGGTTGTGGATGGTCGTGTTTTCATAGATTCCTGCGTCGGGATTGGGGGTTTCTGTCTATTTACCAGTGTATATCGAGAGGAGAGAAATAAGATCTTACCTTCAATCTAAGTAATCAATCCTCGAAGAGAGACTTCTCTGCTGAATGGAGTGGTTTTGGGTAAATCAATAAATCGTATGAGCGTATCTTTGTCGGAACAAAATTCTGCATTTAAGTAGTTGGATAGTATTCATATGTAAGTTCCTGCTATCTTTATATGAGCCTCTCATCAAAATACTGAACACTGTAGATGGATCCCCGTAACGACACAATATAGATAGTCCAGGTTACTTCTAGAAACGATTTACGTTGAATATATAAATTTAGACTGATGATTTGTAGTTGATCTATTCATGTGTTTCACGATATTAATTATTGGTCCAGAGATTATTAATGTATTTCATATCAGTATAATTGTAAGCCTAATCTATCTATTTCACATGTACACATAATATTGAGCTATCCCTATAATTCGTCGACTTCAAATATTACTACCTTAATTACTCTAGACCTGGTTGAAAAGATAGTCTAGTGGTCGGTTGATATAGATAGGATTTGATTTTCTTTATCTACTTATTTATAAATACTAATTATCAAATGAATGGACAAAAATACTTGAACGAAATACAGCATATTTAATCCTAATATATTAAACAGTAAATTAACATTAAAATATATATTAATTAAAAAGGTAATCCTCGTTAACTATATTAAGCCTTAAACTCAATATTCTACGTTATATTTATATTAAAATGATGATACCTTTTATAAAAGAAAAAATGACAACTTAGATCATATATTATAAATATATAGATATATACTTAATAATAATAATAACGTTAGCAATAACTATATGCATTGATTCTACGAATCACCATAACCAATGATAGATAACAAAGATGTCATAACTCTATAAGAAAATATAGGTCTTCGGAAAACATGACATCATTGTATTAAACAGAACTTATACCGGTACCCGGTGATTCAATATTAGAATTATATATTTGTTGATACTCTAATTTTATCTGCGATTTATCTTCGTGGAACCTATATCTATATGCACATAGTTATCTGGGGTCTCTCAATGTAAGTTCTCTGTTAGCCCATTTAGGTACTAGTTCTGCGTATTCTATACCTTAGCTTGCTTCAGTTGGTTAATATATGCTTTCAACATTTTCTGGCATCTAATCGGGTTTAACTCAAGGTAATTTCCCGATGTATTATTGTTAATGCTGTAGCCTCTCCATGTTTGCCTAAGATTGCAGAAAAATCTATTTCTCTTATCAAATATAACTCCACCCATGTTAAAAATCTTGGCCAGTTATCCCTTTGAGATTTATGTGTTCCAGGTAATTCTTGATTCAATTTACAAATAACTTTCTAATTTTTAATGTTATAATATAATAATTTCCTTAAATTTTATTAGATATCATTATTCTTAAATAAAGGGTGCTTGTCTGTAGAATTTACCCATTAGCTTGTCTATAATATGAGTAGATAAGACTAAACGACGTAATAATCCCGAGCTAGATCCTCAGGTTATGATCCAGTAACTTACGAAGACCGAATACTGGAGCACGTCTAAGGTTCTCCCTTTTCCACTATATCTCCTCAACAGTTCCAAACTCGTATATTAACTGGATAATTTCTAGGAAAACTTCGTAATTTAAACCTTCGGCCCTAAGCACTCAGATATTTCCAACGACAGTGCATGTTTAACTCATAAAACAATATTCAACGATGTGAGATATATCTCACTCTTCAACCTGACTCTCAGTAACTGGTGTTTATTCTGTAATTACGTTCTTAAGCTCCGTGGGGTAGGTTTTAATTCAACAACTCTACTTAGGAATATGTTTTAGTTCTATCATGAACTAAACCTGCTAACTGTGGATGAAGTTAAATTCGTCTTCCTCTCATATTAAATCTAGTATCATTAAATTACCTATCATAATTTGGTTAGTGCCCATCTACGATTTATGTTACTTGAGCTCATACGCTCTGATTTTATTTTCATATTATTGCTTAAAATCCATAGCTCCAGTGCATACTAGTTTCCCAGCAATATGGATTGCTGGGAAAAAGTAGGGCAGTTGCTTCAACTTTTGAGAACATAATACTCTGATTTCTCAACGGGTTCGCCGTTCATAATGTGTGCTTCGTAATTAGTGTTAATGATCGTCTTTAACAATGGTACTCTAAAGTTATCTTTATTTTTAGTCTAACTTTAATCAATATTCATCTACTCATATATAATTCGTTTTCTAAAAATCTCCAACCTTTTAAGGTATAATTAAACCCTCATACATAGAGCTTATTACATTTGTTGTCATTGAAATTCCTTCCATAAAGAAATAACCTTACATCCCTGTATTTCTCTCCCAGATTAAATACTCATATATAAGTCTTCCTCATTTATTTCCTGGCCGCAGTCGTTTTACTCTTATAAGTGGAATTGTGATCTTTTAATTGCTATATGATCCTGTTTTATCGTTTCCACTCGTATAATTACCTCTTTTTTCTTGACTTTCGAAATTAGAAGAAATTAAGTGGTATTCCTTGCAAATTTTTTTACTCGTTTCCACAGCATTTACGTGAGTGAATTAGTACATTTTGTTTGGAGTCTTTGGGCGATGATAAGATATTTTCGCTCTCTTTCTTTTTTCGTTAACTGTATTATCGGTGGTGACCTATGAAGTCGAGTTATCTTTTTTTTGGCCTTGTTAGCAAATCGAGAATGTTATTGCAGATCAAAGTTCGTGCTTGACGTTATCGTATAGCAGAATTCAGTCGTCTATGCGTACACTGATGTCTATATAGGAGTAGCTTAGACTAGAGTTACAATATCTGCGGATCGATTCCTTATTTGTTACTTTTGGGTTATCACCTTTATTTCTGTGTTATTATTGGTTACGTTTGCAGAGATGAAATGCATCACTTCTTCTGCCGCCGGGGTAAGCTGACTCCGTTCTTGAAGTTGGTATTTTTTTTAAAACTTTTTTTAATTCTTTCTCGTTCCCTATTTTTTCTTTTTTGCTGTAAGGTTGTACCTCTCATAATTTCATATTGGTCTGTCTAATTTTCCACTCACTTACCCTTGTGAATTGTTAGAGGCCCAGCGTTCTGTGAGGCGATGTAGAAACAAGCGAGGGACAGCAACGTTATATACACCTTTAGTCAGTGGAAGGAAGTGGTGGTCCCAGAAGGGTGGGTCGGGATCCTCAGTTTGTCTCGTCAATAGGTTCCGTGACAGAGAATCGTACTCCCGAGGGTTCACAGAACGAGTGAAGATGTATGCTAGACCATGATTTGGCCGTGCGACCTCGGGGCCGGCAGAATGCCTCTGCCATGCGCTCTGTCGAGTTAGTCTCCTATTTCCCTATTCCATTCGTCTTCTCGGAAGAAATCTTGAAATTTCTACTTCGTAATTGGGAGTCGTTTTACTGAGATGGATAATTTTCGGCGAATCGTACAGAGTATTATTAGTTCCGCATCCGAATTATTTGTTTAGCATAAAAAGTATTTCAATCATCCAGTCCTTCTCTCTAACTATTAACACCTTGGGGTGGCTTCTTGCCTGAGGTCACCACCACGAAGAAATAGCTTCACCACTTGTTTTAGAAGTTATTTTGAGTAATGTATTCACATGAATACCTCTATTAGATTTAACTAGTCCTTCTATCCACTTTCTCCTGTAAGATCTGTAACTAAAAATAATAATAGAAGGGTCTTATAGTTTCCCAAAACACTAGCACGCCTTGCCAGTATCTGATCTGGAAACAGATCGTCCATTTCTAGGTTTTGAATCTTAACCGGGATCCACGCTTCCATATTTTTTCTGTCTGGATCGACCCTAGATATTGTCCCTCTTAAGGGCCGTCTCTTACTGACGTATTTCTTAACGATCGTGTACCGGCGAGAGAGAAAGAGCGGAGGGTAGCGCGATAGGGTGGACATCTTTCCATAGGCCAGAGACCATATGGCTAGGGGCTCATGAGCGCGACGCAGGGTCTTGGCACGCAGTCTGGTTAGCCTGGATCGTTCTGGTATCTCCAGTCTTATCTCTAAAGACCTGAGTTTTAACTGGTTTCACGCCGCTCCAACGATAGGTTGGAAACTGGCTTATCATATTTAGCTATTTCCCCAGCTCGGCATGAAGGAAAACAACGATGCGGAGTTCTTTCATCCTGTCTCCGGGAAAACTCTAGACAGAGTTGTCCCACCGTTGTCTTCAAAACTAACGTCTGGGAGAGGTACTATTGGTGATCCTGGGTTCCGCCCCGCTAACCGTCAATTGAAATCATAGTAATATTGAACTTGGGTCCACATATAGATATATAGGTCTTGAGGAAAAGTTAGCATTAAACGCTGTTCTGTCACGGGACAGCTACCCAGCATGTGAAGGTATGGAGAGGGTCACGGGTTCCCCTTGAATTCCCGTAAATTGGTTGTATGTCGAAGCTTCGCCGGGAGTGATAGTGGTGCTCTTAGCGGACGATTATGGACGAGTATCCGTAAGTCCATAACTTGTACATTAAGCTGGTCTTCTGCTGAGTTACTTAATATTTGACATCATGAATTCTTATATTCTGATTGAAGGTGAGACGTAATACTATACCAGCACAAACGAGAATAAGAGGATTGGCAATCGCCTTTGCTTCATCTTTTAAAAAAAAAAACAAAAATTTTACTTAAAGTTCTGTTGCCTTTTACTCTACTCGACTAAAAATCTTGATAGTATAAATACTTATCGGCTAAATTAATAAACTTCAATCTTGCATAACCTTGCACCCCCGGAGTAGTGTTTACACGGAGGAGGAGAGGGTGTCATTCCTACATCATGCTGTAACTCTCCTTAAGCCAACACCTTCCTTGCTGTACACTATTGCGTTCTACAGGTAAAATCTTCATAGCGATTGTATTGTTTGGAATGTTGACTGCTTGGCTTTCTAGTCTCCGGGTCTCTGCAAATCAAAAAAAAAAAACAGCCATCTCGGCTATTATCTATACGGGCGTTGAACGTCTTGTATAGAATTGGATTTCTTTGTGTATGTGTCTGGATTTCTGTATCGATATGCGCCACGAGGCCCCAACGATTACAATTATGTCAACTGCTCTACACCGATACGTCTGAATAGTTTGCCTGACGTGTAAGCATTGGAATTAAAAATTCCCTCTGTTATCTTTAACACACACTCGGTTGACATTCCTTTCGCAGGCATACAACGCAGTCCAAGCAAGCTAATACTACTGAGTTATGACGTCTTTACACCTTCGCTCTAGAAAGTGTGGAACCACCTGCCTTCATACCGCCCCGAAGACTAGTCGGCGGACTCATGTAGCGCGGAAACCCATCTCATCATCCATTACTCATACTATACTATATATCATACTACCCTCGTAATATCAAGTCTCTCTATAGTATATAATTATAGTAACTTGAGTACAGCCGTCCTAAAGTACCTATCACTCCACTACTAGTATATCTATACCTATATATATATATTATACCTACCTACCCTTATACTACCTCACTCACTCTACCCCCTTCCCCCGTGAACTCGTCACTACCCCTATGAACTGAGTACCCTAATTGGGTACATATAATATCTAACCCAGCTTCCTCCAGGCTACCAACCGCTTGATCTGAGGACCAGGTTTTGTTGGAAGTGGTGAGAGGCTTTACCAAACACCCCTTATCTCCTGGCCACGATCTCCTTTCCTGGTGTCTCAGGAAGCAGGACTATTAAGAGGTTCTAACTTATCAAAACTCAGTGGCCCTGGAGATGAGTAGATTCTCGGCACTCTTTCGCATCGCCGTAGGAAGACACCACATCGCGCCTCAACGCCTCCACTCGCGCCACTCATCGACGCGGACAACTAAAAAATCAGGAAAAAAGCACTCCCTAGATGTTTGATTTTCGTAAAATGTATACACAAAGAGGTATGCAACGGGGTTTCAGAATGTAATACAATCTATCGGTGACAGTACTCACTTCTCATCATCACACATACTATACTGTATACATTTCCTGCCCACTCATCCTTGGACAAACGCCTCTACGCTTACACTATCTAGCCCTCTATTATTAATTATATTTATATTTTACCCTATCTTCTCTCTTACGCACAGCAAAATCTCTCTATAAATTTAATTTTACGTTTTTATTATTTATATAACTAGTAACTCACTTCCTCTCACACCTCATAATCACGATACTCTACTCTGGGTCACATACTCACCTCAACTAACAACTCAAAGCACCTAGTCACGCCACTAATTGGTAGCAACATCTGACGCAGGAACGGTAGTATTACTAATGAATGATAGTATATAGTTTTTACACTCTCACTCACGCTCACGCTTCACTCGCTCTATCTCGCTCGCACACGTATCACATCGATATGAAGTCAAGAGTTAATAGGTAATCTTAGCGTAGGTAATAGAGTACTTCGCAGTTAATTACAATGCTCATATCCTCACTCTCACGTTAGCTATCATCATCACCTCAGCGAATCGTATCACTGGAATCTGATTGTATGTCATGGAGTTTGTACAGCTATATTAAAACGTTACTGTAGAGACATAAGTTATTAACCTTATAGAGGGTCCTTTTTTCCACGACCCACTCTCTAGTATATAGAATTGACATATACCTACGCGCTATGGACTATCTGAGTAACTTATACTATTTCAAACATCTTATATCAAAGAGTCAGTCACTTGCTTTTTGGCAATTCAGAGGTATACTCTACATATGACAAGTATACCCTTTTCTGATAGTAACTACAAAATAGAAGTATCTATTACCGAAATCCCATGCACCGAGTAATACGCGTCATCGTTACCGGGCTGACTATATGCATAGCTGACCATGAAGAATCTCGCTCCTTGGTATATATACCACGAGTTCATAAATAACTCTTAATGATCATTCCGAGATCGTATACCTACAAACTAATTAATCATCAATAGAGGCTCTTATTACCGTATACTAACCACGCCTTACGGCAAAAGGAAGGAGTTCAAAAACGTTGTAACCATCGATGTCAGCCAGGCAATGGCTGTGTAATGTGTGATAGCACTCACCGTGTACGCGACTGCTCCATGCTTTTGAGCGAAGAGGCAGCGTCCAGCGCGCAGTTAAGGTGGACATTAACAATCCATTCAAGACCGCTTGACCCTCAAAAAGGAAACATCCAATCTCTCGATCGCTTGGGCGTGAAACTAGAGACGAAGGTTTACCCTTCAATTTTATCTTCGCGGGTCTTCGAGTACCAGGACCGTACCACTGGCCACACTTTAGTCTTAATAAAAGCGTATTATTCGCGATGCGCGAGGGCACAGAGAATAAGAGTTGTAGTGTTTTCGAACTAAACATATAGACGACTGTGTCTTGATATGCAGAACACGTAGACGTGTGTATAACTCTGCTCTAGATAAAGATCATGAGATCATCGCGCCACTTGCACAAGAACGTTTTTTTTGAGATTAATACTGTTCTGTAAGTGCCACTATATTCGCACAGGAATATTCTTTATATAATACATCATATTGCACATGACAGCAATCAGATTAAAGGCTTTACAGCATCTCCGCGGAGAGTACACTCTCTCGCGGACCCTTTTTCATCGGTAACACACTGGCCGCATCATTATATTTTGCTGAAGCTATTAGCTATCCATACTTACTATCCCCCCTCCATGCCTAAAATTATCTCGTACTATTAAGAAGACAACTAATAGCTAATAGCCTAAACACTACTGCTGAGGTGTTCGTTTGGTCATTTTGGTTTTGCACCTCTTAGACATCGTCTACTTTTTGGTGGAATTCTCACTCGGAAAATCGCGCCGCTTTCGTCGCATCACATTGGCAGCCATCCACCTCTCCACTTTGCCATTCTCTCTATCTAAAATTATCTCACATCTCTACTCAAATCTTGCTGTTTAGGTACATGTCCGACTCTCCTTCTTCTCTATGACACCAAATCCTATCCTACCCGCCGCCGACGCAGGAAAGAAAGATCTTCTTCTCGGTGGATACTTTGGCAAAGACTTCGCAGAACTCAATTTAGAAATTCATGTGCTATGGCGAGCAAAATAAATCACGAAGACCACGCGTTTTTTTCGACATACGAGAGAAACGAAGATCGAAGATAAGTTCCAAGGTTGAGTAACATCATAATATAATAGGAACTGGTATAGATTCAATGGAACAAATTTTATGGTTTATCTTTTATTTTTAAAAATCTTTATTTTCTCTACATTTATGGAAACATTGTCAACACTGCAAAACGTACCATGAATTTGTCGATCTATAACTTTCCTACTTATTAAACTTTATAAAGCTACTTCTGAACCACGACGTGAATATCTATTATATTTCACTCTCTCGCAGCATACTACCAGCCAGTCTGATCAGATGCGTCCAAGCTACTGGGGATTGCGGGTTTTTCACTCGATCAGTACCGAATCATTTATCAATTAATTTCACCCCGATTAATTCTATTTTTTATAACTCTTCCTGCCTACTAACAACAAATCTATTACCTCAACTAACAGGATCGCCCGACATAAGACTATGCGCAAATCTATATGGGTGTTGGTGAAACAATAACAATCAATCCCTTCCCTAACTTTGAAATCCGTAATAATCACATTGCCTGTGCCTAATCCAACCTTCCTAGTAACGATTACGCTTCAACATGACTTTTCTTTTCATTTCAGATATTATCCATTCAGATTCCATATTATCTTTAATTATTTTTAAATTTATTATATTATATTTATCTATTACTTATTATTAATTCTCCATCAATTCATTGAAATGTAGTTTAAAATTTCCTTCAATTTCGATATACTTCAATATTACATCTACTTTCTTATTTATTATTATCATTATCATCGTATGTTACCTTCAACTGGTTGCTTGTTAATGTAGGTTGAGGTTCGCACTGTTTCCTGAATTTCGTTGGTTTGATTCCTAAGATTCTGAGTTCTGAGTAGTGCATTGTATATGTTTGAGTATTGTTTATCCGTTCTAGTTTGGTTCCTTGTTGTCGAGATCATTAGCTTCCGGTAACTCGGACTATAAATCATTTATTATTCATTATTTTGTGGCTTATTTAACTTGATTAATTCAAGTTTCCTGAATGCTACTTCATCTCCATTTATCTCTGGATCCACATATGTATTTCAATTAAATTATTTATTATTGTACTATCATTTAAGTTCGATTTACATATACTTCGATTATTTGAGATATTGGGCCCTAAATATATCATATTGGTATGCTCTGTTCAATCAGAGACTCGCAGATTAATGAGAATATTAGACCGGAATATCAGGGAAATAGACATATAGATTAGACCATACTATATTAACTTTGGGATGCGACTGCCCTCACTAGCACGCGCTTTGCACCGTTCTTACCAAAATGGCAAGCTAGTATAATAATTGATAATCCGTTCAAACTCTCTGAGGGGAGACCTGAGTCTTTCTATCTCTTATCTTCGATAAAGCTCTTATAAACGCATGGAGGTTGACGTCATATTGCTTATAAACTTTAAATCGTCAGAATAATTTGATGTAACAAATATCATGCATATTTCCATTTGGCTACTGCCATTGATCTTTGTTTATACGGTTGATTTATATGTATATAATGTTAGGGAGTTAATTCTCTTTGATGGTCCTTACGCTGACGACTCTCTCGTACTAAGTGACAGGGCTTCTGTTAACACTAGGGGACTATTCTCGCTGTCTGCCTCGACACTCCCGTCCTTGGGTTGCTTCGAGAAATCGAATCGTGGAGAACATCGCCCGCGCAAGGACACATTACAGCGCGTCACCGGGTTGAATATTCATAATTAGCTGGCGCATCTCACCTAGCAGGGTAGTAACGGTAGAGTAACGGAGGGAGAATTTTAGAACATGGTGGTTACGGGATTTTAAAGCTGTCTATCATGATTATTATATATATAATTCTCTAATATATATACTCCCCTATAATACTTTATATAGATATATCATATATACGTATAATATATATATATATATACTAGGTATTATAACCGCGGGTTGCTGATTAAAAATATCCAATATTGGGTTATATAAATGCCGGACCCGCCACTCTTCATCTAGTTGTAAGTACAACTCTTTAATACAGGATACATAGACGCTCCGGAAGACTAACGGGCGCCACATACCTCTAAGCCAGCTTCTTTCACTCCGGGATTAGCAACCCAACTCAGCAAGAAACCCTTCTTGAGCATGTAGGCGTAAATGAGGACAATATGTCGACTGCTTTGGTGCCTGGAGCTAGGATAATTACCCCACCACAAACACAAATTTGGATCTAGCACATTTAAAGGCACACTCGCACGATCCTTCAATTGGCGACATCACCAAAAGGTTCCAGCCTATGTCCTATTAAGTCCCCGTTCTTATAATCACCCAAAGCTATTACACTGGTTTTAAGATCGTAGGCCATGAACTTGCAGTGAATTATTTTATTGGACCGAGCAACAAAAGAAGTGGGAACTCGATTGCTTTAAAACTCTGTTCTTCGACTAACTTTTCTTTGGGTTGAGGGATACTCTGTAAGCATCCGGAGCCCAAATCATTGCTCCTCAATTTCCGCCACAGCAGGTTGGGTTGTCATAGTTTTCCACCACCGCTAGTAGATGAAGAAAATACTGATTTGATTATTGGCTTTGCCAATCATAACTCTTTTAATGAAATTCTATTCGTTGAATTATTATGCTATTATAAAGAATAATTATTGTTTATATCCCAGACTGCTTTTAGGTTATGCTAGCTATGAGTAGCTCTCAGTTATCATTACCATGTTATTGCATTATGAAATTTTAAGCCAGTAAATATATATTTAAGAATATATATAGGTATAAGGTCTAAGTTTCCTAAAGATTCTCAAGCAAAATCGATGTATAATATTGTACAAAGTCATTTTATACTGTTGTTGAGATCTCTATATATTTTTTTGTATAGTTGCCATTGCAGCTGGTCATCTAGGTCAGTTCTAACATTAACAGAAAGAGAGTTACCTGTACAACCTAGTTAAA
The DNA here is from genome assembly GCA_015478945.1 of Trachelipus rathkii. NCBI lineage: Eukaryota > Metazoa > Arthropoda > Malacostraca > Isopoda > Trachelipodidae > Trachelipus > Trachelipus rathkii. The sequence continues at coordinate 8,645 of JABUQX010017460.1, read as the reverse complement.
CACTTTCTCGGTGAGCTAGCATTATATAATTTATATCGCCAATATAAGGGGTTGTAAATCTGTTTTGTTAGTTTAAGAATAGATCGATTATGTGAATGTTAATTTAAAAACTAGATTTATCTTTAACTTTCAATAGAGTATTGTGTCTTTATCCTATAACTCGTTACAGCTTTTCAAACTGTCTTAAAACACAAGCTATCCGTACTTTTCATTGGATACTATCATCTGGGCGTTTATAGGGTTAATTCACCAATATCTATATGTATCTCTCGTGTGATGAAAGATATTATAAGAGGTATTCGATAGAAAAATGTCTATGAGTTAATAGGTAACGTTTTAAAAGTGTAAAAGAGAGATACCTTGATCTGAAAATAACTATAATAAACGAGTAGGTAAAAGCCCTTTTTAAAACATCAGTCACTGTTATCTTCGCGATATTGAACACAAGTTGGCCTACTTGAGAGTAACTTGTAGCGCGTTGCCGTCACCTGGACTTTCGCAGTCCAGATCTTCTGTCTGTTGTATCTAGCCTTATTACCATGCCTGTATAAGTCATCTTCTTGGATCTTTCACTTGAGAGAAATAGCAACGAGCTGAATGACGCTCGATTATTTTTATCTCTACATTTTCAACTCCTTCTTAATAAAATTTTTGATCTCTTTCATGTTGTATTTATAATTTATTCTCACAGAAGTAATTGGAATTTTCCCCACACATGCAAATTTACATAATATATTCAAGCACTCAGAAAAAATACTAAAAATTCTGAAAAAAAATTTTAGCGGAAAATAATTGGAGTACGAAAACTAATATGTTTTTGAATTGGGGGTTATCTTGTTCCTAATAAGGTGTAGATGCTCTTGAAGTGTGGGATTCCAGTTGTATTCTTAGCGGAAAGCAGAATTGGCCTTCCATTACTCGTGTATATTATATATATATTATTTATATATATATATATATTATTATAATATATATATCTATATATATTTTTTATAATATAATATATATATATATATAATTATATTATATATATATATAATAGTATATTATATAGTACTAGTAGATAGTATGAGTGTGTATGTAGTGGGCGTCGCGCGGTCATGTGTGGCAATAATAGTATGAGCACATAGGCTCTTAACTAGGAGATAAGCTTTCCTTTTTTTATGATCTATTCTTGTTTTTCATCGTTATCTGATGTTTAAAAATAAAAAAATAAATAAAAGAATGGAATTAAAAGAAAAGGGATTCAGGGGGGAGAACGAAGGGGGAAGAGAGGAAAATACAACAGCTATAAGGACGCTTAAGTATGAGAAAACTAAGACTCAATAAAGGCAGAAGAGCAAGAATGTTTAAAGCACAGAGAGAGAAGGCTAAAGAAATAAAAGAGAGGAAAAGGAAAGGCAATAAGACGAGGAGGATAAAAGGCATCACAGAGAGGAGGATAGATATAACAAGAGGATAGGATTAAAGGGCATTAGACGAAAGAAAGGTAAGAAGCATCAAGAGAGAGGACGGGATAAAAGGCCATAGAGAGAGGGAGGATAAAACTCATCAAGAGAGAGGGGAGGAAAATACCAGAGCTTAAGAGACGAATATAATCAAATTAATCAAAGGCAGGAAGAAATAATAATTATAGCACTGAGAGAGAGAGAGTGGGGAGAAATTGAGAGAGAGGGAGAGAGAGAGTTATTACTCAGGTAGAGCTACTCAGGGACACAGATTTGGGGGGAAATTCAGAGAGAAAGAGAGAGAGAGAGAGAGAGAGAGAATCAGGAGAGACAGCTATAAAACCCGCATCAATAGAGGGATATAAAAAGGTGTCTTGGAGAGAGGAAGGATTAAATGCATTGCAAAAAAAGGAAAACAATCCATCAGAGAGAGGAGGGAGAATTTACTTTTCCAGACTGCCCTAAAACGCATGAGAGAGGATAAGTCACGTATGAGCAGTAAAGAGAGATGAAGATGAACAACATTAGAGAGAGGAAAATGAAAATCATCGAGAGGAGGGAAGAGGATAAAAGGTGTCAGAGGAGGAGGAAAAGGCATCATAGAGAGTAGAATAGAAAAGTCAGAAGAAAGGAGGATTAAAGCATACGCAGAGGAATGAATCAAGGGAGAAAGAGAAAATTATACCTACATCAAGAGAGAGAGAGAGAGGGGTAAGGCACCAGAGAGACAGAGAGAGAGAAGAGAAGGAGAGAGAGAGAGAGAGAGAGGTAAAGAGGAGCGAGAGAGAAGAGAGCCGAGAGACGACCAGAGAGGAGAGAGAGAGGAGAGAGGACAAGATAAAAGACATCAGAGAGAGGAGGATAGAAAGGCCATCACGAGGAAGAAGGAAAAAAATCGACGTCGAACGTCAAAGATCCTCCAAGAAGAAGGAGGTAAGTCGTCATCAGAGGGGAGAGAAAAGACATCAAAAAAGTTAGCGACTATAAATCAATAGTTTTTATCATAAACGTCGATGATGTTTATTGTTAGGAGCATTCCACAACCATTTTTTTTGTTTTCAAATAGTTTTACAAAATTCATTGTTTTAAATGTTTCCCAACGAATGGAAAAAATAACTTTTATATTATCAAACATTATCTCAACTTAATTTCTTAGGAAAACGAAAGTAAATTATATATTAATGTTATTAAATTATTTAGAGAAAGAGGCTTGGGTTATAATATCATAATTCTTAATTAAGCTTGATATTTTTCGTTTAATGCCAAAAACACAAAGAAAAATAAAATTAAAAATAAAAAAAAAAATAATTATTATTTTTAAATTATAAAATAATATAAAAAATAAATATAATATATATAAATAATATATAATAATAATAATAATAATACTAATATATCAATATAAAAATAAATAATAAAAATAATATATATAATAATAATATTATATATAAATATAATATTAATAATAATAATATAATAATGATAAGATATAATAATATATAATAATAATAAAATTAATACTAATACTAATATATAATATAATAAATAATATATGATAAATTAATAATAATAATAATAATAATGATAATAATAATAATATATAATAAATGAATATATGATAATAATAGTTTTATGAAAATAAAGATTGTGACGATTTTAAATTACCAACGGATTTATCGTGATCTCACGTACTCGAAGCGTGCTGGTTCGACTCCTCAGGGATCACCCAGTTAAGACTTCTAGAAAGTTCCCTTACTCCAGATAAGGCATGCCGTCGAAGTTGGGCAACTTTTTTATTCATATTTAAAAGGGAAGATAAAACTCACATTCGAGACATTTTTTTTTTTTTTTTTTTTGATATCGCTTTGCCGAGGCATGAGGGTTATTTTGGGCGCATTTGCTAAAAGGGCTCTTCTTTTTCCCTTGGCCCAAACTAGGATTACAATTGATCCCCAAGCTTATTTTTTTATTATTATTATTATTAATTATTATTATTATTATTTTATTATTTAGTTATATTTATTATATTTTATTTATTATTTATTATTAATTATTATTATATTATTATTATTCATTAGCAACACCGCTTTACGGAAAACTGACACGTCTCCTTACTAACTGGCAGAGACTTTTTGAGGAGCCATAAAATAAATTATTTCATCCCCCACCTTAAAATTAATGTTATGATAAATTTATGTTAATTTTTGTTAACGTTTATTCCATTTAAATATTATTTTTTTTTATTATTTATTTATTTTTGCCTCATAATTTAAAAAAATTTAATATTTCCGATTTATGATATTTATGACTAAAATAATTTTAATTTAATAATGAGGTCGTGTAAGCTCAACAAGACAATTTGTTCAGTTTTCCCAAATTTAAGATGTGGATGTCAAGACACTGACAATGGGGATTACAAATGGTCGAGTTCCAAATAATACATACTTGATGAGATACACATTGTAGTTCTCTCTCGTCTTCTCGCTCTCCCCTTCTCCTTCTCTCTCTCTTTTCCCCTGGACTCTCCTCTCTCTCTCCCAGTTTCTATTCTCCTCATCCACTCTATCTTTTCTCACTCGTCGCATCACCACCGCCACACAGCTCCCCCTCAATCCCTCCTTCCTTCTTCTCTCTCCTAATTTAGAATCTATTATTATATATTATATATATAATTCTAATCTTATATATAAATATATATATTATATTCATAGATCTTAATGGTAAATATATAATTTTCTTCATAGAATAATAAAAGTATGTATACTAATATATTTATTATTATAAATAAATTATTTTCTGTATTAAACGTCCGAATATGAATTCTGAAGGGTGTTTAAAGATAAAAGTAAATGGAGGAAAGGCATGAGTGTTTCCAGACCCACAGGCCCGTGATAAGAATGAGCAAAATAAGTCAGCATCAAAAAGTTGAAAAAAATTTGAAAAGAAAATGAATCACTGACCCTCTAAAGGAAATGGCATGAACTTATTAGTAAGAAGAGAGGCATTCATTCGATGTATTAATAAAATAATGATGATTGAAATTGGGCTTTTCAACTTTGTCATACACTTCTGCGAAAGATAAGAAAGGAAGAATGGCTATGATAACTGGTGAGCCTCCTGTTTATTTCCTCTTTGATCCTGCTCCATCTCTCGCTCTCCTCTCTTCTCTTTATGCTGTGTCTTATATATAATATATTATAATAATTCTATTAATATATATTAATTATATATATATAATTTATAGATATATAATAATATATATAATAATGAATATACTATAATAAATATAATCTATATATATATATATTATAGTATATAATAATATAATAATATTATATATATATATAAATAAATAATATAATATAATACTATATAAAAACAAAAGCAATTAGTGTATGGTATTAAAAAAGTCGAGATCTTTAAAATCTATTAATCTTTATAAACTTTTCGAAATGGAGACTTAAATGATCACAACACGAAACACAAGAGAGAAGAGAGGAGAGAGAGGAGAGAGCGAGAAGGAGGAGAGAAGAGAGAGAGGACTAGCTGGGGAGGAGTAGAGAGAGAGGAGAAGAAGAGAGAAGAGGAGAGAGAGAAGAGAGAGAGAGAGATTTGAAATTGTAGAAACCTTTTGAAAACGTTATATCAAACACTTACATAATCAATACGAATGAATGCATCTGATGGCTTTTCGTGTGGTTGTAAATCTGCATAACAGCACCAAGAACTGTATTTTCACTATGTCTAATATTTTTACTTAAGATTGTGCTATAACTCACGGCAATAATGTGACCAGGATATTGATATAAATACGAAAGGGGGTAAGCGCATGATAGAAGTTTAATAAAAAAACAGAAAGAAAAACGGCTGGATTTATATAATCTTCAAATTCAACTGAATAATTTTAGCGGTGAGGAGTGTTAGTGTTACAACAGTGAACAACACAAGAATCAGAGATAAAGTTTAGAAAAATGGTATAGTGAATGAAGCGGAGTTTGGATATAAAGCAAGTGAGAGATCACGAAGCTCTCGACATGTCTACGCCCACATCAAAATATTACCAAATACGACGGCAGATATCGTCAGAGAAAAAAGACAAAAAGCCGCCTAATCGAGAATTCACACTGAGTATACAAAAGTCAAGATTAACTTTAGTTTTGCGACTTTTAAGGTTAAAAATAGATTCTAAGAAGTATTAGAGACAGCCTGAGAGAGAACGAGTAGGAAGTAGAGAAATGGAGATTGAAAGCAGGATCTTTCTCACTTCTGCTTAAACACTGAATGAGCGAATCTTTCAGTTGGAAAAAAAAAAGTAGGAAAAAAAAAATTGGGATAACAGTTTTCAAAAACGTCGAAATAAAATAATTTATAAAAATTTATTTGTTTTTTTAATGGTAATGAATTTTTAAGTAATTTTTTATTTTACAATTCCATTTTCAATTTAAAATCATTTTCCTTAACACTTTTGCAATATAAAAGCATAATCTTTCTCTCCCCAAAACTCAACCCATTCAGTTTCTTTTGTTGTTCAGGTTTCTGTTCTTCAAGTGCAATTAATTTTCTTTATAAATATAAAATGATTTTCAGAACAACATCCAATGTTGCGCGCTAATTTATATATTATATAATCAGGGAATTGTGAAGAACAAAAACCTCACACATAATATTTCCTTCCGTTAAGAACCAATTTTAAGATTGATGAAAAAATCTATCATGTCTTCACGTCTTCGCAATAAAGAACGCGAAAATATATTGATATATATAAATATATAAATAATTATATATATATAATATATCATAAATATATATCAAATATATTAAACTAATTCAATATACATTACGAAACCCACAACATGCATACACAAAATGCACACACACTATACGCGACAACACGCACAGCACATACGCGCAACACCACGCACACAACACACACACACAATAATATAAATAAATAATATATAAAAATAAATAATATTAATTTATATAATATTATATATTATAATATTATATATATATATTAAATACAAGACATACAGACACATACAAATACAAACATACACTCCTCCCAATACATAAATTTATATATATATAGTATATATATAAATATATAATATATATATTAAATAAATATTAAGTATACCCACCACCTTCTCTCCCCAAGATTGGGGTAAGGTGCTTACAATGCACCGGAAACAGAAACATAGTAGAAGAATATGCTCTGTCGAAAAGAGCCCCCTTACACCCCTATAACTTTTAGTGAGAACGTCCGGACGTCAGAAAACCACCCTAACTTCACGGACTGCGACGGGACGCATATGCATCTTTGTCATGTAGGGTATCCTTAACCCAGGTACCACAACCATACCTCGTCAACAAAACCCACATTACACCTATTATGTACCTCTTCTCCGCCCGCCTTACCTCCACCAAGGACTTAATTGCAACAGCCAGCCTTCCTGCCATTCACAACTTTCCTACTACAACTTCTCATATCCGTTCCCTTTTCATAGCCGCCATATTATCCTAAATATCTTAAACTCAGACATCTGTTCCAGCTGCCACCACTTCAACTACTTCCAACCGAGGGACTGCTTCACTCACAACAAACCTTACTCTATCTTCATGTTACGTTTCCAGACCCCGGTTCCCCCTTTTTAACCACAACTGGCAAAATCTTCTACCAATCCTCCTCAAACAACCATCTCAGATTTTGCCACACAAGACCGACAGAATCATAAGGCATCGCTATATATCCATTCTCTATCATTTACTACTGCCTTTCCCGTCAATGGGGGAAAGGTTGTGCGATATAATATATTAAATATATATAATATATATAATATATATATATATTATTTATATATTAATATTAATAATATAATTAATATATAATATATATATTATATATAAATAATTAATATTTTATTATATATATAATATATATATATCCTAATATAATAATTATATATAATATATATCTAATATTTATTATATATGATATATATATAATTATATATATATATAATAATTAATATATATATATATAATATATAGAGATTATAAGGAAGTAAATGACTGTTCATCCAGAACGTGTGCTTTTTATTAAAAATAAATTTCTTTTCTACAAATTAAAACATTCCTTTTTTTTTTTTTTTTTTTTTTTTTTTGCCGATTCTTAGAAATTGTTTAAAATGAGAATGAATTTATAACATTGTGAACCGCGACGCACACTAAAGCACTCGTATAAATATTATCTAATAATATATATAATTATAATAATCTAATATTAATATATAATATATATTATATAAATTATATATATTATATATATAATATATATTATAAATATATACATATAATATTATAATATATATATATAATATATAATATATAATAAATATAATATATATTAATATATATATATTATATATATATATATATATATATATGATATATATATAATATATTTATATAATATATATATATTATAATATAAATATATATAATTAATATAATATATATATTAATACTATTATATATAATATATATATATTATTATATATTTATATATAAATAGAGATATATTATATATATAAATATATTATTATAGTATAATAATATATATAATATAAAAATATATAATATATAATATATATAATTAAATATAATTATATATATATATATATACTAATATCATATATTAATATAGTATTATAATTATAATATATTAATATATAATAAATCTATTATATAATAATAATATATAATAATAAGTTTATATATAACTATATAATTTATATATAATATACTATATATATATTAATTATAATATATAAATATTATAATATATACATATATTATATATAATATAAAAATATAATATAAATAATATATATATAATATATAAATATTATAATATAAATATTATAATTATATTATTAATTATTATATATATATATATATTATAATTATATTATAATTATATAATAATATAATAATATAATATAGATATATATATAAATATAATATGATATATATAAAAATTATATATAGACTATAATATTATATATAAATAATAGGTATATAATTAAAATAAATACTATTATATTACCTATATATATTATATATATATATAATAATACTTATATTAATAACTATTATATATATAGATACTATATAATATATATATATAATAAA